>JAVJIF010010099.1:0-115687 GCA_038442645.1 Agave tequilana | reverse complement strand
ATATATATATATATATATATATATATATATATATATATATATATATATAGGAGCTGATCCTTTAAGAACGGTTCTCACGGATTTCTGTGAGAACTTTCACGTGGGTCGTCGGATCTGATAGATCAAATCAAATAAACTAGATCTCTATCAGATCCAACGGCCCACGTGAAAGTTTCACATGAATTCGTGAGAACCGTTCTTAGGGGATCAACTCACTATATATATATATATATATATATATTATATATATATATATATATATATATATATAATATATATATATAATAATATATATATATATATATATATAAGTACTCCTAATAGGTCTTCGTAGATTACAATTTAAGGAGGTGGCCTAAAACCCACCATATACCATTCCTATGAATAATCCACTCCATTTATCATGATTTCATTTCCTAAAATTTTATATAAACAATCATGCAGTTTGAACTTTTTTACCCATCGATCAAACAGTGACATATGTTTTACTGTTGAAAATCGTTCATTTTTTAATCATTTGATGCATGGTAAAAAGTATCAAAAGTGCATGATTTTTTATACACAATCATTTTAGGATATGTATATCAAAATGAATAGAGTGGATCTTCCATAGAGATATTTCACGGTGAGATTTTAGGCCGTCTCACAATTTAAGGAGAACTACTAGAAGCAATTTTTTCATGTATCTTTATATATTTAGAGAGAGATTTGTGTCATCTGGAAGGATTCAGGCTGAATCCTTCCCACTCAAATATAAATCAAATACATCCGAATGCAAGATCCGTTCCGTTGTAGTTGATCTACATTGTTTCAAGTAACTAAAAATAAAAAATATATATTTTGAATACTTTTACCCATCCATCAAGTAGGCATAAAAGGAACGGCCGAAAATAACATATTGCTTAGATCTATATATTTAGACATACAAATTCTTAATTCAGTTATTTCATCATGATCTAAACACTTAAAATCCCTTCCGCATCAATTTTTGTTAGACTTTAAATATTCTATACTGTTAAACTAATCAACTTACTATTTGTACTACATGATGGATGAGTAAAAAGTATTCAAAATACATGATTTTTTATTTTTAATTACTTGAAATAATGTAGATCAACTTCAACGGACTGAATCTTGCATTCAGATGTCATAGGGTTGAATTTGAGTGGGAATGATTCGTTCTCGAATCCTTCCAAATCACACAAGTCCCCCCAACACACACAGAGAGAGAGAGAGAGAGAGAGAGAGAGGAAATCATAGCTTGAATTTAATTGATGTGAGAATTAGTTGCATTGAGATCCAGTTAGAGCTGCAGACACCGTATTGAGGGTGGCCAGCTAAGAGATGACCGGTTTTAAACTCCAAATACTGCAACTGCGCTGGACGGGAGATGTCACGACTTAGGTGTTAGGTTTCGGTCACGGGTTGACTGAATGTGAGCTGCAGATGTCTTGTAGGTGCTAGCAAGAGATTCGAAAAAGGATTGGATGTGTCTGAACTGCAAACGACGCATTTACGGTGGAGAGGAGAAGTCACGACTTCGCTGAGGGTATTACGAAGGCTTCATTTTTTCTTTTTCTCTTTCTTTTTTCTTTTGAATGATCAAATTGTTTATTTGTATTCCATGCAAGTTTGTGCCATTCTTTTTTGGGAATATTTCGTTAAGTTCTTATGGATATTTTCTACCTCACGGTTTATCCAAAAAAAAAAAAAAAGAATTGTTGCTTTGTGTATGCATGATTCCTTTGTTCATTCGTACGTGGATCACCAAGAATAATGAATATTCAAAAAGAACCTAGTATATACAATGCAACAACTAATCAGAAACATAATTAATCGGAAGCATGCCTCTCATGTGCATTCACGTATACATATATTATAATCTAGCAAATATTTTTCACAAAAAAAAAAGCACAATAGCAGCTAACCTGTTAATTTTCCCTAGCCAAATCCAAGAATAATACTGAAGTTGTATTCCGTTTGATCTGCGGTCGTTTTGTTCATTTTCATTATTCTTGCTGATAGTGCCTTATTATAATTGTTAACTATAATGATTTGGGTTGGTGATCTCCTTTCGTGGCTTATTCTCTAATTATTTGGCCAAGAAACAAAAATTATATGCATATAATTGAGATATGATTGAGATTAGCCAACTGATTATATAGATTCTAGCATTTGATAATTTAGAAGATCGAATAAGGATCAGGTTGAGACCCCTCCGATTCTCTTTGTTTACAAATTTTCTATACAAATTAGGGCATGTTTGTTTCGTTGCAAAACGTCGCAAGTCGTAAGTCGTAAAATGAGAATGGAAAAAGTGAACTGTAGCAGAGAAAATATATTGTATTTTACGGTATTTGGTTGATAAAGTGAAGTGTAAATGGAAAAGTATATTGTGTTTTACGGTGTTTGGTTGATAAAGTGAAAGTGTAAATGGTAAAGTATATTGTGTTTTACGGTATTTGGTTGGTAATATAAAAGTGTAAGTGGAAAAGTTGACCACAAAATTAACTGTAGCAGTAATTTAAATATTATAAATACTATTAAATTAAATCTACTATTGCAAATTAAATTGTATTAATAAATTTGAGATAAAAAATTAATAATCTTAATATTTTATTTATAACAATAATATTAATAAAATATTAGTATAAATAGTAAAATATTACAAAAATATTAACTAAATAAATAATATAAAATTTAAGAAAATCTAAAGAACATTAATAAAATTTTAAGAATACTAATAAAATATAAATATTAAAAAATCTTACAACAATAATAAAATATAGTTATAATATTATAATATTAAAAATACTTGAAAATTATTTTAATATAAATTTTATTATAATATTATTGTAATATTATAGAAATATAAAATTAACAAAATAAAATATAATTATAATTTAATAATAAATAATCATTATAGTATTATTATACTGAATTATTATTACAATATTAACATAATAAAAATTAATATAATAATAAAATATATTATGATATTAATAAAGTAATTTTTTATATTAAAAAATAAATAATTAAATATATAGTAATTTTATTTTAAAGTATAATATTGTTATATTAATAAAATATTAACTCTAAATAAAATAATAAAAAATGGAATAAGTATTAATAAAATAATAAAGTATTAAATAAAAATATTAAATTAAAATACTAAAATATTAAATATTAAAACAATATTAAAAACAATAAAAAAAATTAAAGATTAAAAATATAAAATAATTAAATAAGAAATTGAACACTTTTAAAATATTAAATATTTAATAATATTAAATTATATATTGATTATCAAGTAACTGTTTTGAACTGTAAGTGTACTACAAGTGAGAGTTACATGACCACAAAATTAACTGTAGCAACTGCAAGTGGGAAAATATGATTGTAAAAGTGAGATTTACATAACCACAAATTTAACTGTAGCAACTGCAAGTGGGAAACGAAAAGTTACATTTTGCAACTTATTTTCAACGAAACAAACAACGGAAAATGGAAAAGAAGTTTTACGACTTGCGTTTTGCGGCGTTTTGCAGCGAAACAAACATACAAATTAGTAAAGCACGTGGGTAAACACTAAACACTCGGTAGATTATTTGAGGGAGAGGTATAATACTAATACACATAACTGTTGTTTGTTAGTCTAATGAGTTGCTAAAACTTCCTTAATCTTTTCAGTAAACTAAATAGCAAAGGTTGTGAGATGTGCAGTAATGGTGATTTGATGATGAGGACATCATGTCAGTTGCCAGTTGTCTTTTCATATCTTAACTTAATTTGAGCTGTTGTATTTTGTCTATTTTGCTCTTAGTACCACATCGGTTATATTCGAGAAGTTCACTTTGTAAGAGCTATATAAAAAGGCTCAACTCAATGAATAAGTAGACAATGAATAATTAAAACTTTTTCCAGTTAAAATTCTCTTGAGAGTGCTCTTGAGTATTTGAGTGCGAAGCCCGTGGTGTAAGGGTGTGAAGCCTGTGGTGTAAGCAGTGTGAAGCCCGCGTAAGGGGTGCGAAGCCCAAAGTTATTTGGTTTTTTCTCCAACTCTAATCTCTCTTTTTCATTTTATTTCTTGTAAAACCCTAGTTTTTTTCTTTTTATTTGTATTCGAAGGTGATTGCAACCCCTTCGAATTTCTTCTCTTCCCCAAATCCTAGATTCAGATCTAGATCTACTTAGCAAAAAATCGATTACTGTTAGATCTAGATTTAGATCTAGATCTATTTTACAAAAAAAAAGAGGAAAACAGAAAAACAGAAAAAAACAGAAGGAAAAAAAAAGAAAAAAAAAAACAGAAAACAGAAAAAATAGAAAAACAAAATAACAAAAAAGAAAAGATTATTGTTCATGTGAACAGTAACCTTCCGGTTTTATGTCCCCCAAAAGTCCAACATTCGTCCATTCTGAGCTCGTTTTAAGCTCGATTCGAGCCCTTTTTTTAAGCAGCGGATTCATGGAGAGCAACAATACACATCTATAGCCTTTATATTCTAATTCAAACTTCGGTCGTCTGCCAGATTCAGCTCAGCAGATCAACGCATCACAGTCCAGAGCTTGTTTCTGTCCCGATTAGCGCCCGATTTGCTCCATTCTCGAGATGATATTCTAACTTGACCTGAATTGTTAACTATTAGATTACTTGCAACTACTATATGAATTGCTATAATTGTTAGTTGAAATGTTATTTTCTTCGATCTAGTGGTTGCATCAGCATTTATCACTTTTCATAATTTTAGGAATGCATTTATCTTTGCATTTAGAACTTAAACTTTAAGATGTTTTTTCATTTAGTGCATACATTTAATTTACCTGACTCTAGGGTTCTTCACTGCATCTGCTTATTTGCTTGAGCCATTATGACTAGTCAGCATTATAAGAACCCCTACTTAGACCAGCTACACAACCTCCATCAGGGTCATATGACCGTTCATGATTATATTATCATATTTAAGGACTTAATCCATCGTAATAAAGTGAGAGAGCACCCTCCTGATACTGTAACTAGGTTTGTTTGAGATTTACTACCTAATATAAAACGTGCTATGATTACTGGCCCCTTTGACTTAGACACTGTTGAAGAGCCTTTAATGTTGCATTAAGGTTCCCTTTGACTTAGACACTATTGAAGAGGCCTTTGATGTTGCATTAAAGTTGGACTTGACTTTCAAAACGCTGGTCAATGCTAAGGCTAAGTGTAACGCCCCGATCCGGCGGGTACGGAGACGTTACTGCGACGTATATACGCAGGTCAGAAATACCCCCACGTATATACGCTAAGCGTCAGTACAGGTAAGAATCAGAGTACGGAAGCACGTGGTGCATTATACATTCCAACACATGAGTACAATTATAAAGTTATCACCAGAGGTGACAAATATTACAATAATATTACATCACTGATAGGCGCAAATGCGAGAATACAAAGGGATGTACAAGAGTGAACAGTATCAAAGGTACTCACGAGTTTACAAAAGGAAAACTCGAGAGGCACACAGGGGGGCCTGGAAGGTTAGGGCTCTGAACGGTCTGCTAGAGATCCACGCTACCGCTGCGCCACTCTGATCAGCAACTGGGAGAATCCACACGCTCCAAGCTCCAAAACCTGGACATGAGGATCCAGAGGAGTCAGAACTCCCCGGCGAGTGGTGATGCGAAAGCCAAGTGGCGAGCATAGATAAGCACATGGTATAATACCACAAGAGCAGGAGACTGGTGGAATAGAATATAAGTGGAAAGGCAGGACATGAACAGGTATAATATAATAATCATAAAACCAAAAATCGAAGTAAAAACCTGATGAAAGCAATTGTGGCGAGACAAGTGATATACCAAGTTGTAGAGCAACATAACAAGTTATTATCTTGGCATTTTATTATTATTACTCGGCCGACCCATATATCTAGGTATGTGTCCTGGTGTACATCTCAACACACATACATCCATATATAAGTAAGTCGAGGTTGTTATTGGAAGCTGATGAAGAACTGATAGCTCCTACTTATAATAGTTCCTGACCGCCCGGGACACAGCCATTGGGGGCCTGAAATCCCCCTAACACGCATCTTCTGGGGGCCTTAAATCCCCCTAACACGAATCGTCAGTTTTATATTCCATTATTATAAGCAAGGCATCATACCGGCATCCATCACTTCCTCCCATTTCCCATGTAGATTGTCCTTTTATGGCTTATGAAACATAATTATCAGATTACGGGAATGAGTAGGAACATAACTGGTCATAACAGGAGTACATAATAGGCATAACAGGAGTCATAACAGGCATAACAGGAGTCATAACAGGCATAACGGGAGTTCATAACAAGAGATCAGGTACTACATTCCCGTAATGTGATAATCATGAGTAGAGAGTTATTCATAACAGGTATCAAGTTTAATCATGACAGTGACAAGTGATCGGGTAGGTGACAGGTTATAAGTCATGTCATAACAAGGAACAAGTATCAAGTAGCAGCATATCAGGTGTCATGTGTCATATGCCTTGGAGGTGATATTAGACAGGTGACAAGTCATATCATAACAGGTGACAAGTGATAAGAGATAACATAGCAGGAACATGCATCAAGTAGTAACATGTTAAGTGATACATAATGCCAATATGAGTCGACCCGACGAAGCGGGGAAAATCGAATGGAGGCGAGAACACTCGCCTAAGTCATTAGAAAACATAGTGAAATCCCCGATCACCGGAATCCAGGAAATCAACGCGTCAACGCGTTAGAGAGAAAGTGATAGAGAGAGGGGAAATCAAGAGAGAGAAAGAGAAGGAGATAGAGGAGAGAGAATGTGAGAGCTAGAGAGAGAAGTCCATGGAGAGAGAGAGTACATGGAGAAAGAGAGAGGGTGTACAGGGAGACGCGGGTTTTGAGAGTGAGACGCGGGGGTCGCAGATGCGGGAGTCGCGTCGCGTAGATGCCACAAACGCGAGGTTCGAGACCCGCGTTCAAGTCAGGACACGAGGAGAACGCGGACGCGGTCGTGGGTTCCGCGTCGCGTTAACACGAGAAGAACACAGACGCGGGCATGAGCTCCGCGTTGTGTTGATATGAGAAGGACACAGATGCGGGCATGGGCTCCGCGTCGCGTCGATGCAAAAACACGAAGGCTGCGTTAAAGAATTGCTTGGACGCGAAGGTGAGCTGCGTCTAGCAATTAACAGAGAAGGAGATAGAAACAAGGAAATAAAAGGGAGACGCAGGGAAAGAAGTGAGAGGGACGCAAGGAAGGAAGTGAGAGGGACGCAAGGAAGGGTGACGCAAGTTTGATAAGGAGAGAGACGCAGGTTGGGAGAAAAACAGAGAAGAGAAGGAAAAGGAAAAGGAAAGGAAAAAGAAAGGAAAGAAAGAAAGAAGGAAAAGAAAGAAAGAAGGAAAGGAAAGAAGAGAAGGAAGGGGTGGTAGTCGGTCATGGCCGGTGGTCGCCGGCGGCGGCCGGAGGTGGCCGGAAGTGGCCGGAAAAGGTGGCCAAAGCTCCACATCCAAACCATTATTGGAGTGTAAGTGTAGTTCATTTGGTGAAAATGGAGTTTTAAAAATGGTGTTTCGGAGAGCGAACCAATAGCTCGTCGGAAAGAGCACGACGAGGAGAGGAAGATGGCATGGTCGTGGTGGCCAAGGTGGAGTATGTGGTGGTGGAGATGATGGAGAAGGTGGTGATGAGAATGGGTTGTTTTGGTGGAAAGAGAGGAAGAAGAAGGTGGTGTTGTGGTTGTAGTTGTTGTTGGAATGAAGGAGGAGATGGAGGAGAAAGAGGTAGTGGTGTTGGTGGTAAAAAGGAGGTGAAGAAGGAGGAGAATGGCTAGCCAAAGGAGGGAGCATGGCTGTTTTTCATGGCTGCCATTTCGTGGCTTGTTGGCTGGAAACAAGGGAGGAGAAGAAGAATAAATGAAAGAGAGAGAGAAAGAAAGTGGGGTTTATATAAAGGAATGGAAATTATTATTATAATGGTGCCTTGACATTCATATCAAATGAATCATGCGTTTCCTTCAAAGGAAATGGGCTGCGTCCCCAACCAACAAAGACTCGCGTCTGGCAATTGCCCAGACGCGAGGATGAAAACTCGCGTTTGAGAAAAACGCGAATACTGCGTTTACAGAAAGGACAAAGGTCAGATTGACTTGATTGGAGTTGATCTGAAATGCATTAAATGCAGCATGGAGAGGATCTCTACATTAAATATTAAATCCAGGTTGGTGAAACTCGCGTCTAGCGAGGAGAGAGAAAAGAGAAAAGTAGAATATCTGGATAATATTCCGGTATCTGGGAAAACACCGAAAACTCCGGAAAAGTCCAAAAAATAAAGTAGTTTGGAAAGCTTCCAAAAATTCTCAAAAATAATAAATATTATATAAGATTTTTGGTGAAATAAGTTTTCATAAATTCAATCTCATTTCAAAATAAAAATTCTGAAGTCAACTGTCAATACCGGTCTATACCGGGTCGGCCGGATTTTGATAAAATCTGAAAAATCTCAGAAATGCCTAAAAGAAGAAAATATAATTCTAAGAGGTAATATGAAAGCAAAATGTAGAAATTTGATTCCAATTGTAAACTAAAATTCCGGAATCAACCAGTGATACTGGCCGACACCAAATCCAGGGGAATTTTGATAAATTTAGAAAATTCTCAGAAAAAGTATTTAAATAGAAAATGTGATTTTAAGAAGTTATGAGAAAGCCGTTTCTTAAAATTCAACTCCATTTGTAAATTAAAATTCGAGAATCGGTCCAGCAGTATCGGTCGACCCCGGTTTTGAAGATTACAATTTAATTCAGGAAAATTCCAGAAAATCATAGAAAGTCTAAAATATTGGAAAACGATATTTAAAACTGAAATTGGTCAAATCGGAATAGCGAAAAGACCAAATCGAGCAATTCACTAGGATCGGGTTCCCGGTTCAGATTAAGGCTGACTCCGAGTTCACGAATCCAGATCCAAGGCAAAACGATCATATAAATAACTCATAATACAAAACAAATACATGAAGTAAATCAAAAAAATACGATCAGAAAATATGAATACGCAACTAAGTACGTATTCGGGGAGCGGGGTGTTACACTAAGTGTTCTAAATGTGAGAGATATGGACATTATGATTATTAGTGTCCTTCAAAGAGTCAACATGTTAGAATCGTGTCTAGTGATGAAGTTGACGTCTCGAAGGCTATTGAGAAAGTCCACTTTCCTTCCAAGACTGTTAGTATAATTGAAGACAAAGCAGTTGGTGCCGACACACTAGTTATTGATAAAATTCACATGTCTGATAGTTAGTGATGACGTGAATGAGATAGTTGAGCCTACTTTATTGCATTTTCCTGTTACATATATTGATGATATCACTAGGCTGATAGCAATTTACAATGATACCCACAAATTTACGGCATACCCATATAGTACGTTGCAGGAATTTGCGGTTGATAATAAGGTGATGGTTATGAGTCGCTCTGAGGTTGTGAAGAAGTTGCACGCTTGGCCTAAAGATTTCGATAGGGCTCTGAAGAGGATTGCTTCCATTGCTTACGAGTTGGATAGCTCATGGGACCCTGATATCAGCTCCATCTTCAGCAGGGATGATGTGCCTTGGTCTACTCTTTATGCCTTAATCGAGCTGTCATCTTTCACAGCTGACCCGTCACGGAGACCGGCTCAGTTGTGCGCAGGGGGACAACAATCACTCTTGAGGAATCTGCCCACCAGGCGGAGACTTGATGCAGCCGGAGACGTAACCAACACGACAGAACAACGAACAACAGAGAAAAGCAATCAACACAATATTTAACGAGATTCGGTAACGTGCCTTCGTCCTCGGGGCAAGGGAGAAAGAGATTTTATTGATTCAACAATCAATACAAACTAATACAAGAGGGAAACTTGAGGAGATTCTTGGGGATACAATACATGAGGGCTCTAGCCCTTATTTATAGCCACAGAGTCCCTAGATTTGAGGAAACCCAGATTGAATTTGATTCCATCCAGAAAAGGAATCTGAATCCCAAAAGGAAAGTCAAAATGCGTCTGTCGGTCGACGGCCGGTCGACCGACCCATGCCACGATCGACCACGCCGGTCGACCGCACCCAACCGAGACTAAGTCCTTGTCAGTCGGTCGACCGGGCGGTCAATCGCTTCCTTCCACGATCGACCGGGCGGTCGATCAAAATGTTCCTGTGCACGTTCGACCGGGCGGTCGACCGTTCTTCTCCACCGGTCGACCGGGCGGCCGACCTGGTGCACAATCTGGCCTGCTCCAATGTACCGTCTTTCTCCTTTGATTTTCGATCTCTGTGCTAACTTCATCTACTCCTCTATCTCCTCTCTCCCTACAATTCTCCACCACGGTGAAGATTTTTTAAATCTGAGCCGATCTCTAACGAACTCCAGTCTATTACCTGGCGAAATCGACACACGATCTCGACGAAATTGACATACGATCTCGGCTTGCGCGCTCTAGACGAAATCGACACACGATCTCGGCTTGAAATCTGTAGCTCAGCTAGTAACTGGGATGCACCACACATGCCTTCCCTACACTTCACCTTAGGAGAACTTCCATACATGCTGATCACCGAACGTGTCTCCTACTCCGCAACTACATGACCTCACGAAGAACTCATCATGAGTCAACACTGACTCTCCAATTGACTGGCTCTATCCAATCTACATGTCTTCAACTGACGGTCCAACCAAGTCTGAGTAGAGCACACCGAACACCATCATCGGCTTCAACAAACTGAATGCACACCCCTCCTATGCAAGCTCAACCATCTTCTCACCAGAAGATCAACTGTTCATCGAGATCACAACACCTCACCTCTACATGAAGTCTAACTCTTCACCTCTACGTGAAGTCCCAATTAGCTTCTTGAGAACCCAAAACAGCTTCATATGGGTTGCATCACCAAATGTGGTTGCGCCTTTACGGCTGCCTACGTACCTTGCCCAAAGGATCAAGTCAACCCTAGTTCATTCAAATGAGCTCCATCAAGCTCAAGCACTTGTACTTGGATCTGCAGCAATGAACCTATCGGCTGAGTCATATGAACCTCCTCACGACCATCATGGAGAACAACGGCCTTTAACTTTAGCTTGTCGCAATCACAAGCTTGAGATTCATGCTTCTTACCCACGAGTTGTTTTACCTTGGTTCCAATGGCTGCAAACAATTTGACACTCCCATCAATATCTTCAACCTGTTCAGCATCAACCCTGGCTACATGATCTCCACCCAGTGTCACATCCGGTGAAGTCTTCACTGATGCCGAACCAACTGGAGATGGTGGAATAGCATCAAGCTTCACCCGCTGCGATACTTCCTTGGTCTCCGTCCTCTCCACCTGCTGAGAGACGGTAGACTTCAACACTGAAGTCTCATCAAATGCGACATTCCTACTCAACACGATCTTCTTGTTTTCGGGGTCCCACAACCTGTAGCCTTTCATATTCCTTTTGAGACTCAAAAACACAAACTTCTTTGTTTGCGGATTCACCTTGCCATCCTTGGCACTGAAGTAGGTCGGACTTCCAAATTTTCGCAGCAAACCATAATCTTGAGCAGCTTTTCTAAACCAAATTTCCAATGGAGTTTTACCTCCTATCGCAGTCGATCCATTTATGAGATGGCTAGCATACACAATCGCCTCAGCTCAAAACGATTTGTCTAATCTTGCATTAGATAACAACCACCGAACCTTCTCCAGCAAGGACCGGTTTACTTCCTTAGCCAACCCATGTATACCTTCTGTGAAGTGAGTACCAATACCGGTGTTCTGGCCAAATCGTAGGAATTGGTTCATGTCTCTTCCAACATTACCAATTTGTAGCTCCTTGATCTTCCTACCTATCTGTTTTTCCATTCTTCCTCTCCACTTCACCAACATATCTAGGGCTTCGCACCTTTATCTCAAGGGATATATCCAACAATGCCTAGATAAACTATCAATAAAATAGATAAAGTACCTCTGACCTCCAAGCGATGCAGTCTTAGCAGGTTCCCAAACACTTACGTGAACACAATCAAGAAGACCTTCTGAGCGGTGAGTACTGGTGCTGAATTTCACCTTATTCTTATCCAGAACGCTGTGTTCACCTTCTAAATTGCAGGTAGCAGCACCTTCCAATGATCCCTTCTTTGCAGGAGCTCGCAAAGACTTTTCTCCTCCATGTCCGACCTTCACTTGCTAGACCTTCGTGCAACCATCATCTGAAGAACTAGAAGTCTCCACCTGACCTGTAACCATACTACCCTTCAAGTAGTAGAGATTGTCCCGGCGGACGCCCTTCATTACCACCATCGAGACTTTGATCATCTTGAGAACACCATTTCGTACAGATATCACAAGACCCAATGCTTCCAAAGCACCAACAGAGATAATATTCCTTTTGAGTTGAGGTACATACCTCACCTCCTTCAATTCTCGTACTATCCCATCTTTCATCTTGATACGGACTGTACCCATCCCTTCTATGTTACACAGATGATCATCACCCATGACCGTGTAACATCCATCTAACTTCTCAAAACTAGAAACCAGGCCCTGTTCGGGCACACATGATAGGTGGCTCCGGTATCCAAGATCCACTCAGCATTATCTGAGTAATCAACAGTAGGAGTAGTAACAGAGAGAGAAAATACCGATGAGTCTGACTCCGATCCATCTGCCTGTGCGAGATTCGTTTCGGTGTTTGACTCCATCTTCTTACCTTTAGCCTTCGGGTAATCAACTTTCCAGTGCCCTAATTCTTTGCACAAGGCGTACTGATTCCTCTTTAGATCTCTGAAGCCTTATCTAGACTTTGATCTTTCCTGATCATCTCTTCCCTTCCTATTGGAACTTCTGCCTCTTACCGTCAATGCCTCTGTTGTTGTGTTTCCTGAAGAAGACAGTCGGTCCTGTCTCCTTATTTCATAACTCACAAGAGCAGCAGACACCTCACTGTAGTTAATAAATTTTCTTCCATTGATCAATGTAAGAGTAAAGGTCTCATACTCTTCCTTAGGAAGAGAGTTCAATAGAATTACCGCCTTATCCTCTTCATTGATCTCCACATCCACATTAACTAGATCTGTAAGAAGCTTCGTGTAGCAATTCAAGTGTTCATTGATGGAGCATCCTCTTTGCATCTGAAAATCATAAAGCTTACTCTTCAACTGCAGTCAAGATTCTATGCTTTTCGTCAGATACTTCTTCTCTAGGATCTCCCACAGCTGCCTCGCAGATGTCTCATGTAACACATAATACTTGATATCTTGTGTCAAACAAGACCTGATCAAGCCACACGCCGAACGGTTCATCTTGTCCTAATCTTCTTCCGTCGTTGATGCGCGATTCTTCTCCAATCGTAGAGTGTCTTCGAGTTTTGATGCCGTCAGCGCATCCATAATGTAACGCCCCGATCCCGCGGGTACGGAGACGTTACTGCGACGTATATACGCAGGTCAGAAATACCCTCACGTATATACGCTAAGCATCAGTACAGGCAAGAATCAGAGTACGGAAGCAAATGGTGCATTATACATTCCAACACATGAGTACAATTACAAAGTTATCACCAGAGGTGACAAATATTACAATAATATTACATCACCAATAGGCGCAAATGCAAGAATACAAAGAGATGTATAAACATGAACAGTACAAAAGGCACTCACGAGTTTACAAAAGGAAAACTCGAGAGGCACACAGGGGAGCCTGGAAGGATAGTGCTTCGGATGGTCCGCTGGAGATCCAAGCTACGATGCGCTTTTCAGGTCAGCAACTGGGATTCAACAAGCTCCAAGCTCCGACATGTTCCAAGCTCCAGGACCTGGACATGAGAATCCAGGGGAGTCAGATAGAACTCCCCAGGCGAGTGGTGATACGAAAGCCAGATGGCGTGCAGGGATAAACACACGTGTATCGATAAAACCAAATCATAAACATGAAAACCGTGTCGTAGGCACAAGCATGCAGGAGCAAGTAGATATACAGCATATGATATCAAGCAGGAAAGACTCATTGTATGATAAGATAAGTGGAGGTAAAGAGATGAGAAGTAAAGTAGATAGGGCAACACCAGATACCTTCTAAACTAACATAAAACCGATAAAACCGAATACGAGTAAAACCGATTGCGTAAGCTTAAGTCACAGCGTCATGAGATTAGTACATCGAGGGAATAATCCAAACAAGGAAACCCTCATCTATATACCTGTATCCCATGTCACCATAATCCAAGCGCATACAACCCGAGTTACAAAATGGCACAACAAATTGTATCTTAGCATCTTATTATAATTGGGCCGTCTAAGTTGCAGGTTTCAGTATGCGTCCCATTCCACATACTTTCACTTACAACTTATAGAGCAAGTTATTTGGAAACTGATAAAGTTCGATGAATCATGTTTCGGATGGGCCCCGTACATGCCCGGGACAACGGTTCAGGAGTATCCGGTGCTGAGCCGGAACGTACCGCTAGGTACCGGGACTTATTTACGCCCGAACAGGAATAGAGTATCGCAGATCCCATAGAAATAGGCCTAGGGCGTGTGCATACCCGGCAAGAATAAACAGGAGTAGGGGTGCCAGCACACCCCACGGAATCCCTGGTGGCCACCAGGTGATCCCTCAAGTATGTGGCCACGCGCGGCTCGATAAGACCACCATAAACATGATTAATCAGGGCCCATCAGTTTCCCCCAAACCGGGTACAAGTTGTCTACTTATAATAATTTATCCAGTAATAATGTCCACAGAGTATTCATAGTAATCTTATATTCATGGTTATCCCATTACGGGGATCAACAGGAGTAAAGTCAGGAGCCTCCCTATTTCAGGGGTTCAAGTATCAACGTGTCAAGAAGCAGGTGGTAAAACATATGCTAGGTAGTAAGTCATGTCAGGTGGTAACACGTCAGTTGTCAAGTATGATACAGACAGGTGTATGTCAACAGTTAATATAACAAGTATGTACATCACAATACCAACGAGAACACCGATATAAATACATAATGTTATGCAAGTCAACCCGACGATGCGGGAAAGTCCAATGAGAAAGCGAGAACACTCGCCTAGAACTCCGAAAAACACCGTGAAATCCCAAGCTCTGGAATCCAGGAAATCAATGCGTAAACGCGTTCAAATAAAGGGAGAAGAGAAAATGGAGACGCGGGAATCGCAGACGCGAGAGTCGCGTCGCGTAGAGGTCACGAACGCGGGGTTCGAGGACCGCGTTCTAGCAGGGACACGAGGAGAACGCAGACGCGAGTATGAACTCCGCGTTGCGTTGATATAAGAACGCAAATGTCGCGTTAAATAACTACTCAGACGCAGGGGTAAAATCCACGTCTAGTAATTAAAGAGAGTGACAGGGGGGATGTGAAAGAGACGCAGAAAGAGAGAGACGCAGGAAATCAGGGAAGGAAAGGAAAAATAAGGAAAAAGAAGAAAAAAGGAAGAAAGAAAGAAGGGAAGGAAAGGAAGAAGAAATGAAAGAAAAGAAAGAAGAATGGAAGAGGGGATGATGGCCAGCGATGGTCGGCGGTCGCCGGCGGCGGCCGGAGGTGGCCGGAATCCGGTAGCTCAAGCCCAAGCCCAAGCATTCATGGGGGTGCAAGTATAGTTAAAAATGGATTTTTTGGAGTTTTGCAAAAGGATTTGGGAGAGCGAAGCAATAGCTCGTCGGAAAGAGTACGACGAGGAGAGGGAGATGGCGTGGTTCGTGGTGGCTAAGGTGGTGTATATGGTGGTGGAGATGGTGGAGAAGGTGGTGGTGGAAATGGGTTATTTGATGGAAAAGAAGAGGAAGAAGAAGGTGGTGAAGATGGGGTTGTTGTGTTGTTGTTGTTGGAATGGAGGAGGAGATGGAGGAGAAAGAGAAGGTGGTGTTGGTGGTGAAATGGAGGTGGAGGAGGTGGAGTATGGCCGGCCAAGGCAAGGCTTATGGCTGTGGTTCGTTGGCCTGCTGGCTGTTAAAGGAAGGAGGGAAAAAGGTAAATGAATGAAAGAGAGAGAAGAAAGTGGGGTGGTTTTATAAGGGGGAGAAAATATTATAATATATCCATTGAAATTCCCTATGGAATGAAACCTGCGTTTCACTCAAGAAGAGTTGCGTCCACATGACACCAAGCTGCGTCTGGGCAAATTGAACTGGACACGGAGAAAAATCCACGTCCAGGAGAATAAACGCGAGTTTTGCGTTTAACAAAGGACAAAAGTCATAATGACTTGATTGGAGTTGATCTGAAATGCATTAAATGCAATATGGAAAGGATTTCTGCATTAAATGCAGAATCCTAGGTTGGTGAAACTCGCGTCTAGCGAGGAGAGAGAAAAGTGGAAAAATATCTGGGTACTATTCCGGTATCAGGGAAAACACCGAAAACTCCGGAAAAGTCCAAAAAATAAAGTAGTTTGGAAAGCTTCCCAAAAATTCTCAAAAATAATAATTATTATAAAAAGATTTTTAGTGAAATCGGTTTTCAGAAATTCAATCTCATTTTCAAAATAAAAATCCTGAAGTCAACCGTCAATACCGGTCTAAACCGGGTCGGCCGGATTTTTGATAAAATCTGAAAAATCCCAGAAAATGCCTGAAAAGAGAAAATATAATTCTAAGAAGTAATATGAAAGCGGAATTCAGAAATTTGATTCCAATTATAAATTAAAATTCCTGGAATCAACCAGTGAGACTGGCCGACACCAAATCCAGTAGAATTTCGATAAATTCAGAAAATTCTCAGAAAAAGTATTCAGATAGAAAATGTGATTTTAAGAAGTTACAGGAAAGACGTTTCTTAAAATTCAACTCCGTTTGTAAATTAAAAATCCGAGAATCGGTCAGCGGTATCGGTCGACCCCGGTTTTGAAGAATTTTAATTTAATTCTGAAAAATTCCAGAAAATCATAGAAAATCTAAAATATTAGAAAATGATGTTTAAAACTGAAATCGGTCAAATTGGAATAGCGAAAAGATCAAATCGAGCAACTCACTAGGATCGGGTTCCCGGTTTCAGATTAGGGCTGACTCCGAGTTCACGAATCTAGATCCAAGGCAAAACGATCATGTAAGTATCTCATAATACAAAACAAATACAGAAAGTAAATCGAAAAAAATACGACTGAAAAATCAGAATACGCAATTAAGCACGTATTCCGGGAGCGGGGTGTTACAATCCACCCACCTTACAAAAATTGCGTCCTCGCAATTTCGATAAGGGGAAGATGAACACAGGAGAGATCAGGGTCGATAATGAGAGAATGATAAAGTGGAATATTTACGAAAGATTACCAATTCAAAATACAAAAGATCAGGGGTAGCGGTTATAGTGACATTCTCAAGGTTCCTGTTCCGGATACCGAGCTTCACATTCTGCTGCTGCTTCGTCAGATGCCTCTGCCGCCATGTTGTAGACTTGACCTCTACCATGATCTGCTCTAGTTCTCACTCCTCTCTGTGGTTGATCATACTGCTGGGGCGGAAATGGGGCTCTTCGGTCAACGGGTTCTGGGTTTCCTCTCAGTGGTGGGGCTGGAAGTGCTGGGGGTGTTGGTCGTGTTGGAAATGTTGATGGTGTTGGATAGGTCCTCTTGAATGGGCAACCACCTGTCGAGTGATTACCGGATCCACATACCAAACATAGTCCATTAGCCCTTCGGCAGTTGCGTTGGAGGTGTCCGGGCTTTTGGCAGTACCCGCATATCATCTGTTGAGGGGGAGATCGGAATGGTCGCTTGACTATCGGCCCGTTGGGGGTCCTTGCTGCATCTTCTTCGTTCATCAATTGAAAGGGTCTCTTCACTGACTTGTTCTGTACCTGGTTCTCATTCTTCTTCTCCAGTCCTTGTTCTACTTCACGGGCAATGGAGAGAACCTGGGAGTATGTCTTCAGCTGTTGAGGAATAAGATACATCTGGACGTCCATCTTTAGCCCTTGCTGAAATCTGCTGGCCCGTTTTTCTTCGTCTGCCACCATGTAGGGAGCAAATCTGCTGAGCCTCAAGAATTCAGCAGCATATTCATCCACTGACCGGTTGCGCTGCTGCAGGCGGATAAATTGTTCTTCCATGTCCCTTTGAGCTGTTGCAGGGAAGAATCTCTCGTAGAAACCCTTTGAGAACTGGTCCCATGTGATGGGTTTCTCCAGTGTCGCTTCTTCTGCCAACCACCATGTTCGGGCCACATCCTTCAATTGTATCTTGGCCACTTCTACTTGGTTCTCATCAGGGACTCGGGCCGCCTTCAAAAGATCTGTTGTGTCTATCAGCCACTGTTCTGCATCCAGGGGCTTCTCTGTGCCTGAAAAGATAGCCGGTTGTAACCTCCTGAAATCCGACACGCTGCCTGGCCTCTGTTCTCGGGGTGCAACTAACAGTCCTTGACGTAGAAGCTCTGTCTGCTGTTGTTGACTCTGCATCATCCCTTGAAGTATCCTCATCATACCATCATTGTCTCTGTTGGATCCATCTTGAGAAGTACCAGCACCATTACGTGTTCCCCGTCTTTCCATATCTGAGTTGGTTGAAGAGATAACAGGAAGAAGCTGGAAGGTAAAAGATTGAAGGTCTCAGGATTCAAGAAATGGATCAGAAAGAAGGGATAGATAACTCTGCACTTGTAGTTGGATTGTATAACCATGACTCTTGTATTCCAGTTGCAAATTTCTTTACCATTTATTTGCCGTCTGGACGTACTGAGGATGCTAGAGCCTAGGCTCTGATACCACCCTGTAACGCCCCGATCCCGCGGGTACAGAGACGTTACTGCGACGTATATACGCAGGTCAGAAATACCCTCACGTATATACGCTAAGCATCAGTACAGGCAAGAATCAGAGTACGGAAGCAAATGGTGCATTATATATTCCAACACATGAGTACAATTACAAAGTTATCACCAGAGGTGACAAATATTACAATAATATTACATCACCAATAGGCGCAAATGCGAGAATACAAAGAGATGTATAAACATGAACAGTACAAAAGGCACTCACGAGTTTACAAAAGGAAAACTCGAGAGGCACACAGGGGAGCCTGGAAGGATAGTGCTTCGGATGGTCCGCTGGAGATCCAAGCTACCGATGCGCTTTTCAGGTCAGCAACTGGGATTCAACAAGCTCCAAGCTCCGACATGTTCCAAGCTCCAGGACCTGGACATGAGAATCCAGGGGAGTCAGATAGAACTCCCCAGGCGAGTGGTGATACGAAAGCCAGATGGCGTGCAGGGATAAACACACGTGTATCGATAAAATCGAATCATAAACATGAAAACCGTGTCATAGGCACAAGCATGCAGGAGCAAGTAGATATACAGCATATGATATCAAGCAGGGAAGACTCATTTTATGATAAGATAAGTGGAGGTAAAGAGATGAGAAGTAAAGTAGATAGGGCAACACCAGATACCTTCTAAACTAACATAAAACCGATAAAACCGAATAAAACCGAATACGAGTAAAACCGATTGCGTAAGCTTAAGTCACAGCGTCATGAGACTAGTACATCGAGGGAATAATCCAAACAAGGAAACCCTCATCTATATACCTGTATCCCATGTCACCATAATCCAAGCGCATACAACCCGAGTTACAAAATGGCACAACAAATTGTATCTTAGCATCTTATTATAATTGGGGCCGTCTAAGTTGCAGGTTTCAGTATGCGTCCCATTCCACATACTTTCACTTACAACTTATAGAGCAAGTTATTTGGAAACTGATAAAGTTCGATGAATCATGTTTCGGATGGGCCCCGTACATGCCTGGGACAACGGTTCAGGAGTATCCGGTGCTGAGCCGAAACGTACCGCTAGGTACCGGGACTTATTTACGCCCGAACAGGAATAGAGTATCGCAGATCCCATAGAAATAGGCCTAGGGCGTGTGCATACCCGGCAAGAATAAACAGGAGTAGGGGTGCCAGCACACCCCACGGAATCCCTGGTGGCCGCCAGGTGATCCCTCAAGTATGTGGCCACGCGCGGCTCGATAAGACCACCATAAACATGATTAATCAGGGCCCATCAGTTTCCCCCAAACCGGGTACAAGTTGTCTACTTATAATAATTTATCCAGTAATAATGTCCACAGAGTATTCATAGTAATCTTATATTCATGGTTATCCCATTACGGGGATCAACAGGAGTAAAGTCAGGAGCCTCCCTATTTCAGGGGTTCAAGTATCAACGTGTCAAGAAGCAGGTGGTAAAACATATGCTAGGTAGTAAGTCATGTCAGGTGGTAACACGTCAGTTGTCAAGTATGATACAGACAGGTGTATGTCAACAGTTAATATAACAAGTATATACATCACAATACCAAACGAGAACACCGATATAAATACATAATGTTATGCAAGTCAACCCGACGATGCGGGAAAGTCCAATGAGAAAGCGAGAACACTCGCCTAGAACTCCGAAAAACACCGTGAAATCCCAAGCTCTGGAATCCAGGAAATCAACGCGTAAACGCGTTCAAATAAAGGGAGAAGAGAAAATGGAGACGCGGGAATCGCAGACGCGAGAGTCGCGTCGCGTAGAGGTCACGAACGCGGGGTTCGAGGACCGCGTTCTAGCAGGGACACGAGGAGAACGCAGACGCGAGTATGAATTCCGCGTTGCGTTGATATAAGAACGCAAATATCGCGTTAAATAACTACTCAGACGCAGGGGTAAAATCCGCGTCTAGTAATTAAAGAGAGTGATAGGGGGGATGTGAAAGAGACGCAGAAAGAGAGAAACGCAGGAAATCAGGGAAGGAAAGGAAAAATAAGGAAAAAGAAGAAAAAAGGAAGAAAGAAAGAAGGGAAGGAAAGGAAGAAGAAATGAAAGAAAAGAAAGAAGAATGGAAGAGGGGATGATGGCCAGCGATGGCCGGCGGTCGCCGGCGGCGGCCGGAGGTGGCCGGAATCCGGTAGCTCAAGCCCAAGCCCAAGCATTTATGGGGGTGCAAGTGTAGTTAAAAATGGATTTTTTGGAGTTTTGCAAAAGGGATTTGGGAGAGCGAAGCAATAGCTCGTCGGAAAGAGTACGACGAGGAGAGGGAGATGGCGTGGTTCGTGGTGGCTAAGGTGGTGTATATGGTGGAAGAGATGGTGGAGAAGGTGGTGGTGGAAATGGGTTATTTGGTGGAAAAGAAGAGGAAGAAGAAGGTGGTGAAGATGGGGTTGTTGTGTTTGTTGTTGTTGGAATGGAGGAGGAGATGGAGGAGAAAGAGAAGGTGGTGTTGGTGGTGAAATGGAGGTGGAGGAGGTGGAGTATGGCCGGCCAAGGCAAGGCTTATGGCTGTGGTTCGTTGGCCTGCTGGCTGTTAAAGGAAGGAGGGAAAAAGGTAAATGAATGAAAGAGAGAGAAGAAAGTGGGGTGGTTTTATAAGGGGGAGAAAATATTATAATATTGGCATTGAAATTCCCTATGGAATGAAACCTGCGTTTCACTCAAGAAGAGTTGCGTCCATATGACACCAAGCTGCGTCTGGGCAAATTGAACTGGACGCGGAGAAAAATCCGCGTCCAGGAGAATAAACGCGAGTTTTGCGTTTAACAAAGAACAAAAGTCATAATGACTTGATTGGAGTTGATCTGAAATGCATTAAATGCAATATGGAAAGAATTTCTGCATTAAATGCAGAATCCTAGGTTGGTGAAACTCGCGTCTAGCGAGGAGAGAGAAAAGTGAAAAAATATCTGGGTACTATTCCGGTATCAGGGAAAACACCGAAAACTCCGGAAAAGTCCAAAAAATAAAGTAGTTTGGAAAGCTTCCCAAAAATTCTCAAAAATAATAATTATTATAAAAAGATTTTTAGTGAAATCGGTTTTCAAAAATTAAATCTCATTTTCAAAATAAAAATCCTGAAGTCAACCGTCAATACCGGTCTAAACCGGGTCGGCCAGATTTTTGATAAAATCTGAAAAATCCCAGAAAATGCCTGAAAAGAGAAAATATAATTTTAAGAAGTAATATGAAAGCGGAATTTAGAAATTTGATTCCAATTATAAATTAAAATTCCTGGAATCAACCAGTGAGACTGGCCGACACCAAATCCAGTAGATTTTCGATAAATTCAGAAAATTCTCAGAAAAAGTATTCAGATAGAAAATGTGATTTTAAGAAGTTACAAGAAAGCCGTTTCTTAAAATTCAACTCCATTTGTAAATTAAAAATCCGAGAATCGGTCAGCGGTATCGGTCGACCCCGGTTTTGAAGAATTTTAATTTAATTCTGAAAAATTCCAGAAAATCATAAAAAATCTAAAATATTAGAAAATGATGTTTAAAACTGAAATCGGTCAAATTGGAATAGCGAAAAGATCAAATCGAGCAACTCACTAGGATCGGGTTCCCGGTTCAGATTAGGGCTGACTCCGAGTTCACGAATCCAGATCCAAGGCAAAACGATCATGTAAGTATCTCATAATACAAAATTAATATAGAAAGTAAATCGAAAAAAATACGACTGAAAAATCAGAATACGCAATTAAGCACGTATTCCGGGAGCGGGGTGTTACACATAACTTCACGCCTCCACATACCAAAGCTATTCGTGCCATTGAACTTCACCACATCAATCCTTAGATGTGAATTCATGGATCTCACCGATGTACTTTCTCCAGCCATCTTCTCAACTGATTCCTCAAAGTAATGCGGAAACAAATGGAGTTAGATAAAACAAACTAGATAAAGACAGGATCTTTACCTCCACGTGAAACCCTCGAAGAGTTTTCGAAACTATCTACTCCTTCGAATTGATTCCTCGAGCAATCTACACGCTGTTTTGAGATCGACACACGATCCCACAAACAATCCTAACGCTGCTCCGAGATCGACACACGATCTCCGCCAAACAGCAACTGATGCTCTTGAATCAACAGATGATCCCACGCCAAACCTGAGATGCTCTGATACCACTTGTTGTGCGTAGGGAGACAACAACCACTCTTGAGGAATCCGCCCATCAGGCGGAGACTTGATGCAGCCGGAGACGTAACCAACACGACAGAACAACGAACAACAGAGAAAAGCAATCAACACAATATTTAACGAGGTTCGGCAACGTGCTTACATCTTCAGGGCAAGGGAGAGAGATATTTTATTGATTCAACAATCAATACAAACTAATATAAAAGGGAAACTTAAGGAGATTCTTAGGGATACAATACATGAGGGCTCTAGCCCCTATTTATAGCCACAGAGTCCCTGGATTTAAGGAAACCCAGATTGAATTCGATCTCATCCAGAAAAGAAATCCGAATCCCAAAAGGAAAGTCAAAATGCGTCTGTCGGTCGACCGGCCGGTTGACCGACCCATGCCACGGTCGACCGCGCCGGTCGACCGCGCCCAACCGAGATTAAAGCCTTGTCAGTCGGTCGACTGGGCGGTTGACCGCTTCCTTCCACGGTCGACCGGGCGGTCGATCGGAATGTTCCTGTGCACGTTCGTGCACGCTGGTCGACCGGGCGGTCGACCGGCCTTCTCCACCGTCGACCGGGCGGCCGACCGGGAGCACAATCTGACCTGCTCCAATGCACCGTCTTGCTCCTTTGATTTTTGATCTCTGTGCTAACTTCCTCTATCTCCTCTCTCCCTACAGGCTCCACCTCCACCAACATGATATCAACGTGACGTGCCAGTGATGCTGCCACGACCGCTACCTTGGCCCGATTGAGATGCTTCCTAAGGAGAGTTCTCACTCGACAGGGTCAAGTTTCTCCCATCCCGGAGAATTAATGAGGACATCAGCCAGTTGCCAGTTGTCTTTTCATATCTTAGCTTATTTTGATATGTTGCATTTTGTTTATTTTGCTTTTAGTACCACATCAGTTATATCCGAGAAGTTCACTTTGTAAGAGCCTATATAAAGAGGCTCAACTCAATGAATAAGTAGACAATGAATAATTAAAACTTTTTCCAGTTAAAATTCTCTTGAGAGTGCTCTTGAGTATTTGGGTGCAAAACCCGTGATGTAAGAGGTGCGAAGCCCGTGGTGCAATTGGTGCGAAACCCGCGCAAGAGGTGCGAAGCCCAAAGTTATCTTGTTTTTTCTCCAACCCTAATCTCTCTTTTTCATTTTATTTCTTGTAAAATCTTAATTTTTTTTTTCTTTTTCATTTGTATTCGAAGGTGATTGCGATCCTTTATTACATCACTTGATGCAGTCAAAGAGCAGACCGTACAGTACTTAGTATTTAGAGATTTGTTCATGCCAAGTACTTAGCAATTATATTCATGGAAAGGTCTTTCCAATTTTCGAAGAAATTAAGGAGTCACATTTTTCTCTTTTAGATTAGCAATTTGTATTCATGTGTAAACATCAAGGTCAGGACATTTTAGATTTTTTGCCCCCCAAAATTTTGGAAGAAAGAAAGAGTAAGTCCAGTAGTCAAGCGCTCATATTGAGGATGAATATCGCTTTTGGGTTAATACTCGTTTTATTTAGGATTTTTTCCCCCTTCTTCAACTAGTATTGTAGTTTTTTGGCACGCACAATTAAAACAAATTTATACGTTTTGCGTGGTAAAAAATACTGGATATCTTTTTAAAAAGTTTTGAAATGGCTACTTAGTTAAATGTTAGGAAATTGGAAGAATAAAGGAAGAACGTATTCAATTATAGTACTTATACCTGTGAATAGTGAAAATTTAACTTTAATAGTATCACTGTATCAGCGTGCATGTAATTAAGGAGGCACAAATGAACATATTTAATTTTTTTTATAATTCAAGAATGTATGTGGACAATCATAACTACGTGTAATTTTCTTGACAGTGCATTGCACATGCCTTCAGACTAGTAATAACAAAGACATAGTCTCTTTCCATGCATCATTTAGGGCTTAGGAACACAGTGGCCCCAGTGATGCTACATCACATCAGAAACAATTCATCTTTCTTCAAGAGGGACCATAAATTAGTGTGGGCTACAGTGAAATTAGAAAAAGAGTTAACAAGCGTCGATGATTTCTGCGCCCTATGCGCATGAAAGAGAGAATCAATTAGGGCTTGCTGATCTACAAATTCTTTTTCCCACACGGGCTTCCACAATTATGGTGATCATTTTTCTTCGAGATTTATTAAAGAAAATTTTGCACGTGCTCTCTATTATTGATTGTTGGAGCATGAAGAGAGTAAGAGAACAATAAGTGACGGGTGATATATAGCTGTGAAACAAGTGACAGGTGACCTACTGCTCTTGTTGCATGCAGACGAGAAGTTACACGGTCGTCTCTGAGCTCCAAAGGCTGAAGTTGATACATATATCTGTATATTATGCAGCATATATAGAAAAAGAAAGAGAGTGCTGAATGGAAACTGATCACATGACACCTTAGAATTGTTCATAAAATAAGCTTGTCAATATTTGGCATGGAATTGGATTTCAATATATAGTTCTATTTGAATACAGGAGATGAACCAAAAGATGACCAAGAGAAAGTAGTTCTAATATATTTGGCTGGTTTGTCATTCGCTGCTTTGTATTATAGATAAATGAAAGAGGGGCAAAACAGAGCAGGTCAGTTCACAACCGACTGTCAGAACCCGAGCAAAATCTCAGAGAATGGGTTGGTCGATCGGGCGATCATCCGACACTGACATCAGCACTATCTGTTAAACATCAGAGAGTAGGTCAGTCGATCGAATGGTCGATTGACACTAGCATCGCCACTCTCTGTTAAATCTCAGAGAGTGAGTCGGTCGACTAGACGGTTGATTGATACTAGCATCGCCACTATCTGTTAAATCTCAGATAGTGGATCGGTCAACCGCCCGGTCGACCGACAATACCCAATGTGTAATTGTGTGCACGTCGGTCGACCTGACGATCAACCGACCCGATCCCTCTGCTTGCCTTGGCTTCAATTCTCTTCTCTCTCTCTCTCTCTCTCTCTCTCTCTAACATGAGTTAAAAAACTCTATCTTCTAGATCTTGATCCTCTCCCTCCTCAGAAATCTTGTGACTAGGTCATATATGCATTGCTTCCCCTTCTAATTTCTAGAGTAGTTAATAATTAGTTCCTTTGGAGTGATAATGAATGGAGAGATATTGCACATCATTTTCATCCACAAAATATTTCTCTGGTCCTAAAACTTGCATTTTTTATTTGTTCTTTTTTCTCGATCAATTAGTATATCGTGGGTGAGAAAGCTGAAGGTGTTGTAGGCTGCAAGGAGCCAGCCAAATTCATAAGAACAGCTAGGACTATATCATATTTTGGGATAAGACAAATGTAGGAAGAGGAGAGGAAGTCGAGGAAGTCGACGATGACAAGAATCCAGAGATTCAGCAACAGCAGCAGCAGAAACAGCAGCAGCAGCACGGTCGACCGGCCCGGTCGACCGTCGTGCACCAACGTGCACAGAGTGTAGCGGTCGACCGCAGAAGGAGAGCGGTCGACCGTCCGGTCGACCGACTGAAAGTGCCTAACTCTCAGTTAGGCACGGTCGACCGGCACGGTCGACCGGCCCCTATGGTCGGTCGACCGACCGGTCGACCGACAGTCGGGTCTGGACTGTTTCGGGAAATTTGCTAAATTGGAATTCAGCCCAAATTGGAAATTGATTCCTAGGTTTTCTTTTTGGGGTATATGAGAGAGGCAGAGCTCTCTTCATTGTGAATGCTGTAATACTGGTATTGATTTACAAATCAATAGAAAATCTCTCTTCCTTGCCCCGAGGATATAGGCGGAATTGGCCAAACCTCGTTAAATCTGGTTTTGTGTTCTTCTCATTGATTGTTTGATTATTTGCTGTTGGTGGTACTGTTATTTTGCATTTGGGATGTAGGGTTTTCTCTACGTGGTTGTTATTCGGCGCATAACAAGTGGTATCAGAGCATCCCAGGTTCGTGGGATCATCTGGAGATTCGAAGGGCATCGGTTGCTGATTTGGTGGAGATCGTGTGTCGATCTCAGATCAATTTTTTGGGTCTGTTTGTGGAATCGTGTGTCGATCTCAGAACAGTACGTGAAGTGCTCAAGGGATCATTGAAGGAGAAGATTCAGTCAGAAACTCATCTAGGGTTTCGTGAGAAGATAAAGATCTGATCTTTATCAAAGTTGTTTATCTATCTCCGTTTGGTGTTTCCGCATTACATAGAGGATCCAGTTAGAGAGATGGCAGAAGAAAGTACATCAGTAAGGACCATGAATCCTCATCCGAGGATTGACGTGGTGAAGTTTAATGGCACTAACAATTTTGGCATGTGGAGGTGCGAGGTGATGGATGCCCTGAATGCATCTAACCTCGAGGATACTCTACGTCTGGAGAAGAAGCGAAGCACAACCACTGAAGAAGAGTGGGAGAAGATGAACCGATCTGCGTGTGGCTTGATCAGATCGTGTCTAACACAAGACATCAAATATCTTGTGTTACACGAGACATCTGCGAGGCAGTTGTGGGAGATCCTTAAAAGGAAATATCTGACCAAGAGTATTGAATCCAGACTACAGCTGAAAAGCAAGCTGTACGGGTTTCAGATGAGGAAAGGATGCTCCGTGAATGAACATCTGAATCGTTACACGAAACTTCTTACGGATTTGGTCAATGTGGATGTCAAGGTGGATGAAGAAGACAAAGCGGTAATCCTCCTGAACTCTCTTCCTGCAGAAGAGTATGAGACGTTTTGTAACACCTGCCTAAATTAAGGTATTTCTTAATCATTAGTGTATGCATAATATCTTAGTAAGCCATGTGTATAATACGCGTATGGCGTAGACCCGTATTATACGGGTATTATACGGGTACGTATATACAAGTGTATACGTAAGTATTTATACGACCATGTATACAGGTATAAGAAATTCTTTCCACCACAAGCTTCCTTTTCTTTCCACCAACTTCTCCAAGCTTCTCCTACCTTCCATCAAAATATCTCCTCCAAATGGCTGGCCATGATTGGCCAAGAGAAACACCTCACCCTTTTCATTTTTGCAAATAACCCCTCTCTTTTCTTTTTGATGGGATGTTTAAAGGACACATGGCATGATCCTATGGAAGGACACATGGCATGATCCTATGGAAGGACACATGGCACAATCCTATGGAGGGTTTGAAGCTATAAATAGAGGAGGATGAAGAGAATTCAACACTTTTGATCAAAACTCTCTCTCTCTTCAAACACTCTCTCTCTTCAAAAACTCTCTCCCTCTCCTTTCCAGCAGCAGCAAGGAGGAGCAACAGCAATAGCAACAACAAAGGCAACAACAACAAATAGCTAGGAACAGCCAAGATCAGCCTATACAAAGTGAGTAGAACATGTTATCTTAACAACATGATGGGGAGAAATAAGTAGGAAATACTTGCTACTTTATACATCTTTGAGATCATGCATATTTGTGATATCAAGACATGCTAGTTAACTCATAAAGACATGTGTTTTCAATTCCGCAAATACTTGCTACTGTTGCTTACGAAATAAGATATTTCTACATATCTTGCATATTGATATGGTATGATGATATATCTGTGTTTCGGAGGAAGGGACCGGGTGTGTTCCGGAGGCGTAGAAGGGGAGAACATATGTATATATGTTTGTGTTTGTGTATGTGTTGGTATGTTTCGGAGGAAGGGACCGGGTGTGTTCCGGAGGCGTAGAAGGGGAGAACATATGTATATATGTTTGTGTATTTTCGGAGGAAGGGACCGGACTGAACCGGAGGCGTAGAAGGGGAGAACATATGTATATATATGTTTGTGTATGTGTATATGGACATGATAGAATTCCTGTGATATGATCATGCATAGATCATTAACATCAGATCTGGAATAGCTTCTTAACAGGCTGTTTTATTATAAGTTAGTCGACTAAGTCCGGAATTAGTCGACTATAGGTGTGATTTTGTAAGCAGATAACTGCTGATATAGCAGGATTAGTCGACTACAAACAGACTGTAGTCGACTAATCCCAGATACAGAAAGTTGAAAATCTGTTTTTGACAGTTTTAGTCGACTATAGACGACGTATTAGTCGACTAGTCCTTGAGTTAGTCGACTATACCAAGAGGGTAGTCGACTATAGGTGATCCACAGAAAGTAACTCAACTTTTGACAGTTTTAGTCGACTATAAGAAATTTTAAGTCGACTAGTCCTTGAGTTAGTCGACTATACCAGGAAGGATAGTCGACTACAAGAGTCCCTGTTTGCCAGTAAAGAAACAGGTACATGTGAAGCAGAATTAGTCGACTACAGTTTAAGAGTTAGTCGACTTACAGTTAGTATTAGTCGACTATGGAGTGGCCTAGTCGACTAGTAAGGCATTGTTACTGTGTTCTGTTTTGGTTCATGGTGAATTATGAGATCCTATAAAAATAGTATATCGATACTCATGTCAACTGGATAATGTAGCCATGTATGCCTACCTGCTATGTGCATTTAAATATTGTTTTACTCACTGAGCCGTCAAGCTCACCCTATTCTAACTCCACCTACAGGTTTGGACAAGGGCAAGGGTCCTGCTTAAGGGCAGTGGTACGGACATTTACCACCGGAACCTCAGCAGTAGGAGTTACTTTTGTTATATATACGGTTTTGTATAAACATGCATATGTTTAGCTGTGTATCAACCGTAACCTGTAAATATTAAAGGACTTGGTGTTGGACTCTTCTTGTATGAACTTATGTTTTTGACATGATAATGAAGACTGTGTTCTCATGGATTATTGAACTATAGATGTTAGTATGATAAGTCTCAAGTAGATCATACATGTTATCTGATGTATATGTTGAAGTATTTTATACTGATGGGTCTCACGCTTGGATTATACGAAATGATTATGTTTAAATGGAAAATTTTTAACTGGGACCGTTACAGTTGGTATCAGAGCAATGGTTTAGAAGTAGAAAGAGTAAGAGATGATGAAATTGTTAGGTTATTACATACAGACATGTGATTATAGTAAGTAGTTGGTCTTATGTGACAAGAAATATATATTGAATTATCTATGGAATCTGAGTTGTTCTAAAGACATAAGACTTATAAGTAGACTAAGGATGAGTATAGTTATAAGTGTGTCCATTTATGTTGTTTTTTTATGATAGTCATATGATTGAGATTATTTCATGGACTCGAGATTGATATGTCCGTTTTATTTACATATAGATGGGGGACTCCGATGTATTCTGGTCAGTCTCTAACTCCGACAGCTCGAGTAAGAGCTGGGTAGCGGACTCCATGGACTGGGGATACGAGTCGGACGAAACTGACCCAGCGGAAACAATTGTACCCCTAAACTGGGTAGATTGTGAAGAGGGCGAGTCGCAGGCATCTAACAAGCCTGAACCTAGCCCTGTGGAGACAGGTAGTGTTGTGGGAGATTCTGTTGAAGTAGCAGTGACGGAGCACTCGAGCACGGTTAAGGAAGAAACTCGAAGGGGATTTACTTATGGAGGCGTCTTTTGGAACGAGACGTGGGAAAACGATATGGATCTCTATGACGACTTAGACGACTGGCACTGTGCCGGGGACGAATCATCGGAAGAAGACCCCGAGGAGGATATGGACAATAGCAACAACACTAACAGAGATCCTAGTAGGGATACCCCACCCTGTGAGGGGTGAATCTTAGAACTGACACTTTTGATGTATATATGTATATAGGCCTAATATGTTAGGTGATGGATATCCGTAGGGTTGTTGTATGTACCCTGGCATATATCTTATGAATGCGCAGGAGGTATTCCGGATATTCCAGTAGGCAGGCTTGTCGGTATGACACTTTTTGTATCCATGATGGATGTAACTATATATACATATATAACAAGTTGTTTGTTTCAAAAGTGACGTTATTAGTATGATTATATGAGAAAAAGTTTTATCCCAACTCGTTCCAAATTGTGTAATGTGTTGATAAGACGCCCTTATATTCATGTAGGAAGAACGCATGGATTTGAACCAACCACTACCTGAGGAAACCCTGTCACTCGATACGACACATTATAGCGAGATGGGGAGCGCGCACCCCGCGAGTAATAATGAAGACTCTGAAGCTCGAATAAGAGTGAATGAGGAAACTCCGGGGGTGATGCCGGAGTGGCTCGCGCAATTAGTGAACAGGGCAAGCAACAACAACTCCCACCGAGCACTGGAGCAGTTTCAGAAAATGAAACCGCCCGTATTCGAAGGGAAGGCGGACCCTTTACAAGCCGAAGCTTGGCTTCTACAAATAGAGAAGATTCTAGAAGTCATGAGTTGCACTGATGAACAAAAGGTATCCTTCTCTTCTTTTATGTTCCAGAAGGAAGCGGAACATTGGTGGAGGGCAGTGAAGCTGAGTATGAAGAATACAAGGGAACCAATCACCTGGGAATTCTTGGTAAACAAATTCACTGAGAAATACATTCCGGAGACAGCCAGAGATAAGATGGCAACAGAATTCTTGGAACTCCGTCAAGATTCTATGAATGTATCCCAGTATGATCAGAAATTCACTCAGCTATCCAGGTATGCTGATGCCTTGGTAAAGAGTGAAGCAGATAAGACGAAGAGGTTCGTGAAGGGCCTAAGATCAGATATTCGGGGCCCGCTGATTCCATTGCAACTGAGGAATTATCTCCAGGCAGTAGAAAGAGCTTTGGAGGTGGAAATGGACATACAAGAAGGTCAGGGAGAATGGGTGGAAGAAATTCCCAATTCTAAGCGCCCCCGTTATCAAGAACCTCCTATGAGGACAACATCAGGACCAGCCAGCAGCAGAGGATCTGGGTTTAACACCTCTTTTTCTAGAGGAGGAGGAGCCAGAGGCGGGAGAACGTGGCTGAGGAGCAGAGACACTCCCTTGAAGACACGAGCTACCTCTGCGTCCCATCACAGAGTCACGGAGGCTCCTTGGTGTCAGAGGTGTAGAATAAATCATTTTGGAAACTGTCTCCCAGACAGGTCTTGTTTTAATTGTGGAGGAGTGGGTCATATAAGGAGAAATTGTCCAACCATGCGTGGAAGTCAAGGACCGAGTAGAGGAAGTGGAAGGCCGATCGTGAAGACGAATCCTTCCAGGGGACAAGCCAGTAACTCTATGCCGCCCAGTAATGCCCCACGTCCTGTTGCAACCCAGTCATCGGTTCAGCAACCTCGGGTGCAAGGCAGAACCTTCGCATTAAACCACCGAGAAGCATTGGCCTCAAATGCAGTGGTAGAAGGTATGATCTCCGTATCAGGACATATTGCTCATACATTATTTGACCCTGGAGCTACTCATTCATTCGTATCTAGTGCTTTTGCTTATAAATTAAATCAAGAATCAAAACCCCTAGGATTTCAATTGGTTGTGTCAACACCTATAGGGGAGAATTTGATAGCTAGCACTAGATATACGAATTGTGAAGTAATTATTGGAGAAATGAAGACCTTTGTTGATCTGATTCAGCTAGGCGAAATGGAGTTCGATGCCATACTAGGAATGGACTGGTTGTCTGCCAGTGGTGCTTCGTGGATTGTAATAAAAAGCGGATTATCTTTAAGAAGGAAGGGACTCCGAAGTTTATGTTTGAAGGAGAGAAAGGAAATTATGATATACCTCACATATCAGCCATCAAAGCCACCAAGTTATTGAAGCAAGGGTGCCAAGGATTTCTGGCTTCGGTGTTGGATACCATCAGGACTGATGTAAATATTAAGACTATTCCAATTGTGAATGAGTTCCCTGATGTGTTCCCGGAAGACTTACCAGGTCTGCCCCCAGATCGGGAAGTAGAATTTACAATTGATGTAATACCCGGTACTGCCCCAATTTCTAAGGCACCGTACCGTATGGCCCCTGCAGAAATGAAAGAACTTAAAACTCAATTGCAGGACTTATTAGACAAAGGTTTCATTCGGCCAAGTATATCACCCTGGGGAGCACCTGTCCTATTTGTAAAGAAGAAGGATGGGAGTATGAGATTATGTGTTGACTACCGGGAATTGAATAAGGCAACTATCAAGAATAGGTACCCTCTCCCTCGAATTGATGACTTATTTGATCAATTGCAAGGGTCTTGTGTATTTTCTAAGATAGACCTTAGATCGGGGTATCATCAGTTGAAGGTCAAACCTGAAGATGTGCCCAAATCAGCTTTTCGGACAAGATATGGACACTTTGAATTTCTAGTTATGCCTTTTGGACTCACTAATGCCCCGGCAGCATTTATGGACTTAATGAATCGGATGTTCCAACCATACTTAGACCAGTTTGTAGTAGTATTCATTGATGATATTCTGGTCTATTCAAAGAATATGGAAGATTATGAGAAACATCTTAATACTGTCCTTCAAATCTTGAGAGAGAAGCAACTCTATGCAAAGTTGAAGAAATGTGAATTTTGGCTAGAGCAAGTAGGGTTTCTAGGCCATATTATATCCAAAGAAGGGATATCAGTAGACCCGGTAAAGATCGAAGCAATCTGAGACTGGCCTAGACCCACTAATGTCACTGAAGTTCGAAGTTTCTTGGGATTAGCGGGGTACTACAGAAGATTTGTAGAAGGGTTTTCTTTGATTGTAGCACCAATGACCCAATTAACTAGAAAGAATAAGAAGTTTGCTTGGGGAGAAGATCAAGAAAGGAGTTTCCAGGAGGTTAAAGCCAGATTGACATCTGCTCCTGTCTTAGTTGTACCTTCGGGGACTGAAGGTTTTGTCATCTTTAGTGATGCATCAAAGCTGGGATTGGGATGTGTGTTAATGCAACATGGAAAAGTTATTGCCTATGCATCCCGACAATTGAAGACCCATGAAAGAAATTACCCCACTCATGACTTGGAATTAGCCGCTGTGATCTTTGCTTTAAAGATCTGGCGACATTACTTGTATGGAGTGTCTTGTGAAGTTTTTACTGATCATAAGAGCTTGAAATACATCTTCACACAAAAGGAACTGAATATGAGGCAGAGGAGGTGGTTAGAACTAATAAAGGATTATGATATTACTATTCAATACCACCCTGGGAAGGCCAATGTAGTGGCTGATGCTTTGAGCCGGAAATCAGGAGGGACCCTGGCCACCCTGATGACTCGACAAGTAAGACTATTAAGAGACCTAGAAGAAATGCAAATAGAAGTGCGAGTCATTGATTCTTCAAATTCTGGGTATCAACTAAATCAAGTGAGTATCCAAATTAATCTATACGACAAGATCAAAGAGGCACAACAAGAAGATACGAAAATAAAGAAGATGATGAAGAAAGTGCAAGAAGGAGAACTCAAGGAGTTTCACATAGAAGGTGATGTATTAAGGCTTGGACACAGACTATGTGTGCCAGATGTAGCAGAAATTAAAGAAGAAATAATGAAGGAGGCTCATAGTACACCTTATACAGCTCATCCCGGAAGCACAAAGATGTATCAAGATCTACGTCATAACTTCTGGTGGGATGGTATGAAGATGGACATTTCTAATTTCGTCCACAAATGTTTAGTCTGTCAACAAGTAAAGGCTGAACATAAGAAGCCCCCAGGTTTGTTAGTACCTTTATCTATTCCTAAGTGGAAGTGGAGTCAAATTGCTATGGATTTCGTCACTGGACTTCCTCGGACGTCCCAAGGACTGGATACAGTCTGGGTAGTGGTAGACAGACTCACCAAATCTGCCCATTTTCTACCTATCCGGATTAATTATTCAATGGAAAGACTGGCTCAGGTATATGTCCGAGAGATACTTAGATTACATGGAGTACCTGAATCCATTGTATCAGATCGGGACCCAAGATTCCAATCCAGATTCTGGAAAAGTTTGTCCAGAGCTATGGGCACTAACTTACAACTCAGTACAGCAGCCCACCCCCAAACGGATGGACAGTCAGAAAGGACCATTCAAATATTAGAAGATATGTTGAGAACTTGTGTACTGGATTTTGGGAGAAGTTGGGACAACTATTTACCCTTAGTGGAGTTTGCTTATAATAATAGTTATCAATCCACTATCGGTATGCCTCCATTTGAAGCATTGTATGGGAGGAGGTGTAGATCACCAATCTGTTGGGAGGAAGTTGGGGATAGAAGACTATTTGGCCCCGATGTAATTCAAGAAGCTACGGAGAAGATCAAGCTAATCAAAGAAAGGATGAAAACAGCCCAGAGCATACAGAAAGCTTATGCAGACAATCGCCGTAGACCACTGGAGTTTGAAGAAGGGGATAGGGTTTTCCTAAAAGTATCTCCTATGAAGGGAGTGAGACGCACCGGCAGTAAGAACAAATTAGCCCCTAGATATGTGGGTCCGTTTGAAATATTGAATAAGATTGGACCGATTGCTTATCGTTTGGCCCTACCCCCTGCCTTAGAAAGGATGCACAATGTATTTCATGTATCTCAGCTGAGAAAGTATGTGCCCGATCCTGCTCATGTCATCTCCTATGAACCCCTGCATATGATAGAAGACATGTCTTACGCGGAAGAACCAGTACAAATTCTTGATCACAAGGAGAAGCAATTGAGAAGCAAAAATATTTCCTTGGTCAAAGTTTTATGGAGAAATCAAAACATAGAAGAAGCCACTTGGGAACTGGAAGAGGAAATGAGAAAGACCTATCCACAATTGTTCCAAGGTACGTTAAGTTTCGAGGACGAAACTTCCATAAGGAGGGTAGAATGTAACACCTGCCTAAATTAAGGTATTTCTTAATCATTAGTGTATGCATAATATCTTAGTAAGCCATGTGTATAATACGCGTATGGCGTAGACCCGTATTATACGGGTATTATACGGGTACGTATATACAAGTGTATACGTAAGTATTTATACGACCATGTATACAGGTATAAGAAATTCTTTCCACCACAAGCTTCCTTTTCTTTCCACCAACTTCTCCAAGCTTCTCCTACCTTCCATCAAAATATCTCCTCCAAATGGCTGGCCATGATTGGCCAAGAGAAACACCTCACCCTTTTCATTTTTGCAAATAACCCCTCTCTTTTCTTTTTGATGGGATGTTTAAAGGACACATGGCATGATCCTATGGAAGGACACATGGCATGATCCTATGGAAGGACACATGGCACAATCCTATGGAGGGTTTGAAGCTATAAATAGAGGAGGATGAAGAGAATTCAACACTTTTGATCAAAACTCTCTCTCTCTTCAAACACTCTCTCTTCAAAAACTCTCTCCCTCTCCTTTCCAGCAGCAGCAAGGAGGAGCAACAGCAATAGCAACAACAAAGGCAACAACAACAAATAGCTAGGAACAGCCAAGATCAGCCCATACAAAGTGAGTAGAACATGTTATCTTAACAACATGATGGGGAGAAATAAGTAGGAAATACTTGCTACTTTATACATCTTTGAGATCATGCATATTTGTGATATCAAGACATGCTAGTTAACTCATAAAGACATGTGTTTTCAATTCCGCAAATACTTGCTACTGTTGCTTACGAAATAAGATATTTCTACATATCTTGCATATTGATATGGTATGATGATATATCTGTGTTTCGGAGGAAGGGACCGGGTGTGTTCCGGAGGCGTAGAAGGGGAGAACATATGTATATATGTTTGTGTTTGTGTATGTGTTGGTATGTTTCGGAGGAAGGGACCGGGTGTGTTCCGGAGGCGTAGAAGGGGAGAACATATGTATATATGTTTGTGTATTTTCGGAGGAAGGGACCGGACTGAACCGGAGGCGTAGAAGGGGAGAACATATGTATATATATGTTTGTGTATGTGTATATGGACATGATAGAATTCCTGTGATATGATCATGCATAGATCTTTAACATCAGATCTGGAATAGCTTCTTAACAGGCTGTTTTATTATAAGTTAGTCGACTAAGTCCGGAATTAGTCGACTATAGGTGTGATTTTGTAAGCAGATAACTGCTGATATAGCAGGATTAGTCGACTACAAACAGACTGTAGTCGACTAATCCCAGATACAGAAAGTTGAAAATCTGTTTTTGACAGTTTTAGTCGACTATAGACGACGTATTAGTCGACTAGTCCTTGAGTTAGTCGACTATACCAAGAGGGTAGTCGACTATAGGTGATCCACAAAAAGTAACTCAACTTTTGACAGTTTTAGTCGACTATAAGAAATTTTAAGTCGACTAGTCCTTGAGTTAGTCGACTATACCAGGAAGGATAGTCGACTACAAGAGTCCCTGTTTGCTAGTAAAGAAACAGGTACGTGTGAAGCAGAATTAGTCGACTACAGTTTAAGAGTTAGTCGACTTACAGTTAGTATTAGTCGACTATGGAGTGGCCTAGTCGACTAGTAAGGCATTGTTACTGTGTTCTGTTTTGGTTCATGGTGAATTATGAGATCCTATAAAAATAGTATATCGATACTCATGTCAACTGGATAATGTAGCCATGTATGCCTACCTGCTATGTGCATTTAAATATTGTTTTACTCACTGAGCCGTCAAGCTCACCCTATTCTAACTCCACCTACAGGTTTGGATAAGGGCAAGGGTCCTGCTTAAGGGCAGTGGTACGGACATTTACCACCGGAACCTCAGCAGTAGGAGTTACTTTTGTTATATATACGGTTTTGTATAAACATGCATATGTTTAGCTGTGTATCAACCGTAACCTGTAAATATTAAAGGACTTGGTGTTGGATTCTTCTTGTATGAACTTATGTTTTTGACATGATAATGAAGACTGTGTTCTCATGGATTATTGAACTATAGATGTTAGTATGATAAGTCTCAAGTAGATTATACATGTTATCTGATGTATATGTTGAAGTATTTTATACTGATGGGTCTCACGCTTGGATTATACGAGATGATTATGTTTAAATGGAAATTTTTAACTGGGACCGTTACACGTTTACCTTAACCTTCATAAATGAAAGACAATCCCTTGACTATCATGAAGTGTCGTCTGCTTTGGCTAATTATGAGACGAGGAGAAAGGAAAGACAGTCTTCTCAGTCAAGCTCATCAGCAGAGGCGCTAGCAGTAAGAGGCAGGGGTTCATATAGGAAGGGCAAAAATGATAGAGGGAGATTGAAGTCCAGGCCGGGTTATCGAGATCTGAAGAAGAACCAGTGTGCCTTCTGCAGAGAATTAGGGCACTGAAAAGTTGACTGCCCAAAGTTCAAAGGGAAGAAGAAAGAGTCTAAGACTGAGGCAAATCTTGCAAAAGTGGTCAGTACTCAGAGCAGTAACTCACAGGCAGGTGGATCAGACTCAGACTCGTCGGTTTTCTCATTCTCAGTCACTACTCCCATCGTTGGCTACTCAGGAGATAATGAGTGGATATTGGATACTGGTGCTACATACCATATATGCCCGAATAGGGATTGATTTTCTAGCTTTGAGAAGCTGGAGGGATGTTCAGTCGTTATGGGAGATGATCATCCATGTATCATGGAGGGTGTAGGTACAATCCAAATCAAGATGTTTGATGGGATGGTTAGGGAACTGAAGGAAGTGAGGTATGTACTGTTGGCCCGAAGGCCCATCACTCTAGTTTTGATGATGATCAACTCATGTAGTTATAGTACTAATGATCTTGTGTTTAATTAGTGACAGATTTATGATCAAGATCTTAGTAGGTGCATGGCTTCAACAAAGGATTTATAGTCAAGTTTTGGAGCTAGCACGGTTTGATCCAAGAGCCATTGGATCGTGTTTGGACCAAGTCAAGAAGATGAGAAGGCTTCAAGTGAAGAATTCAAGAAGATGAAGACTTGTGTCTAGGTTTGTTTTAGAAGATTTTATTTTTAGATAAAATGTAAAGGATAGAGTAGTTGGTGGATTGCTCAAGTATACATATACACACACACTCTTGATTTAGTTTGCTTTTAAAAAGATTTTTCTCTTTGACAAAATATCATTTCAGTTTTTGGTATTCAAGTATTATGTTTTTTACCAAAATCATATTTAGAGCTTAATGTCAAAAACATAGATATTTCACCATGTTTGTGTAGTGGATCATATACATACACTCTATGCTTCAAATGAGTTTAAATATCTTATTTTTGTATTTGGTAAAGTTTTGGAAAACAAGTTTTAGAAAAATCAAGTTTTGGAAAATACTGTTTTTCAATTGAACAAATATTTCCATATTACAAAAATAGTCCAAATCATTTGTAACATGCCTTGATTTTGTGCAAGCATGTTTGTTTATCAAAGTATATTGGTAAAACTATTTTTGTAGATTTTTTGTGATTTTATGGGATTTTATGTGAACCAAAAAGACCAAGTTTTTAATCCCTAAGTTTTCTGTTCTGGCTTATGCCGGTCGACCGGACGGTCGACCGACGTGCACAGACGTGCAAGCCAGTTCTGGCAGGATGGCCGGCCGACCGATCCGGTCGACCGTCCAGAGAGCTCTTCTCTCTGGAAAGGCCCCGGCCGACCGAGCGGTCGATCGGACAGAGAGACTTGCTCTCTGTATCCTGGCTCGGTCGACCGACCGGTCGACCGATGGCACAACGGTCTGAAATATGACCGTTGGCCGGTCGACCGGACGGTCGACCGACAGGCCTGACAGAACCCCAACGGCTAGTTTTTCTAGCCCTATAAATTTGGGGGTTTGGGCATTGTTTTTTAACAAGATTTCTAGTGGGTTTTAAGCCAGTTTTTCCTACTTCATTAAAAGAGTTTTTCCCACTAAATTGAGAGCTAATACTTCCAATCAAAAGGGGAGTTTATCAAGAGTGTTAAAAGAGATTTCTTTGAGTTTTCCTCCACCATCTCTTTCCTAGTTTTCTCACACAAACACTTGAGCTATACATTGCTTTATCTATCCATAGGAGTGTTGTAGTGAGAGTTTTTATTGGTGATCAAAGTGTTTAGATCACCAAGAGATCGTTTCTTGTTTCTTGAGAAGGCGGACGAGTGCGTTCGCGATTGTTTAGAGTTCGTGTGTGAACTCTTAGTTTGAGGTGCGGCCTCGGCGAGCTTGTGGGCTTGCGGTGTGTACGGGCTAGAGAGTCCGAGAGCTTGTAGGTGTTGCGGCACTGAGGAGTGATCCATTGGGATCGTTTATAGTGGAAATCCTTCGTGTGTCGAAGGCGGGGATGTAGAGCAAGTGTGCTCGAATCTCGAAACAAATCCCTTGTGTTTGTGATTGCTCACTCTCTCTCTTTGTCTATTGTTTATATCTTGCATGCTTCTATTGTGTTTATCTTTACATGCTTGATATATATTGTGTGCTTATTTGATATACATGCTTGGGTTGTTTGCTAACACTTGTATTTAACCAAGAGAGCCAACGCGGCACCTCAACCCTTATCTAGGGGAATCTAGAGGAGTTTGTCCAGAGCCCTTCACGGGGAATTCGGCAACACTCTTGTGTTAGACGTGGTGTTTAGTTTAAAAGTTTGTTTAGGTCATAATAGTTTGTACTTCCGCATTATTTGGCATTAAGTGACCATTAGATTAGCCATCACCTATTCACCCCCCCTAGGTGATCCTACAATTGGTATCAGAGCCAAGTGCTCTGAATTTGGGTCTTACAACCTAGAGTTAAAGATCCTCACTTTTTAGGCTAATCACAATTTTTATACACACACCATGGAATTCATGTCACCTCCCACCTTTGACATCCTTAACATCCAATTTGGAAGGTTAAGATGTCCTTGTACCTCAAGGCCCTAGGCATTCATGTTTATCTTGCTACCATTAATGATTCATATGTTAATAATAGCAAGTATATTGAGGCTAACTCAAAAGCCCTTCATGCTTTAAAGTCAATCCTAAATGATGATTATTTATCTTGGGTTTCTAATATTGATTCGGCTTTTATAGTTTGGAACACCCTCATCTCCCTTGGCGAAAATGAACAATACTATGCGGGGAGCGACTCGGATGTTGGAAGTGACACCTCCAACTTATGCTACATGGTCCAGGGGATAACCCCTTGAGGTAACTACCGAATCCAAGGTAGATGAAGATAATGACATGTCATATGATGAGCTTGCTTGTTTTTGTCAACAATTACTTGGAAAATATGACATGCTAAGAAAAGATAATAAAAATTTGAAAAAGAAATTTGATTGCATGCTTAATGAAAAAGATTCATTAGAAAATAAGGTTGCATGCATTGAAAAAGAAAATAAAGATTTGAAAAATGAGAATGTTTCCTTGCTCTCAAAATTGAATGATTTATGTGAAGGAAACACTAGTTTGAAAAATGAAATGATTTTGGTGGAAAACAAAAGGAAGTCGTTTTTCAAGAAAACAACTCTTTAAAAAGAAAAATGTTTGAAAAAGAAAAAGAAAAAGAAAATGTTTCTAAAAAGAAGAAAAATAGTTTTATATCTCATCATGCTTTACATACCACCACAAATGAGATAAATGTTTTGAAAAACAAAATGGATTGTTTGAGCTCCACTTTGAGCTCATGTGCATTTAACCACACTAGATTGGAGTCTATGTTTTCAAAGAAACAAACTCCACATTCTCATGCACATCATCATGCATATGCTTATGTTGCACGCCACGATCATACACATACACATAAGCATCCTAAGGTGTACAAGTGTACACATTGTGACCGCAATGGCCATTTAGCAAAATTTTGTTTTGATAAGTTGCATGTTTTAAATTTTGCTAATAAAAATGTTTGGGTGCCTTACAAAGCGAACCCCCAAGGACCCAAAAGAAAATGGGCACCAAAGTCCCCACCTTTTGTATTTAATGTAGGTGAGGGCTCTCACACGACGTGAGAGGGATGGTGCCTTGATAGTGGATGTACGGACTTGATGGACACACATATTTGATGCATCGCTATCAAGGAGTTTTGGTGGGACAACCACCATGTTTGGAGTTTTGGAACATAGTTCCTTAGTTGGTAACTATTTCTAAACTCTTAGTTTATTTACATGCTTATTCATTTTTGACATCATATAGCATGTTCATGTTTTTGTGCTTCATGTGGTAAATACTAGTTTAAATGTAATCTTTATTAAAACTTGAATTTATACATGTACAATTAGTGAGCAACAAATTGATTCATATATGTTTGCACTTCATGCTCATTTGTACCCACTATATGCACATGTATAGCCTAGTTTTGATGATTCTTTCATTTATACTTGTTTTGCCAATTTTCATGTTTTACTTCATGTATATGTAATTTTATTCAAATCTAATAAATATACATGTATATCCTTTTTGAGTCTCTTGCCTTCATGCAAATACTATTAATAGACTCGTTTATGTTTGGGATATGTATGCATATTGTTAGATTTAGATAAATCATACATATACTTAGAAGTTTACTGTTTTTAATGAAAAATAAATTTTCATGTTGTGTTTGATAAAATAAAATGAATAATTTTGTTTTGATCATTTTGAGCCTTAGTGACTATTTTCATGAAAATGCTATATACATGATTCTTGTACACTCATACTTCATTTGTTTTGTCATGACTTTGTTTCATGAACACATTTTGAGCTTTATAGATCGAGTGTCAATTCTTGTGTATTTGGTATAATTCATGAAAAACATATGATTTGGTTTCTTGTTTTTGAAGGATCTTTAACTAGTTTTTCAAAAATTAATTTAACTAGTTATTTATTCTTCAAAGTTTTATGAGTTATACACATGATCCTATTATTGTTTCAATTGGTATCATTGAACCGTTTCAATTGGTATCAATTTGACTCTATTTTTGTTTATACTCATATTTTGTTTTCTTATATATGTATGTATCAATTTCATTTGGTATACTCATTTTTCATACATATATATGAGTTATTTGTGCTTGAGTTAAAATTTTACATGTTTAAAGCACAAAGTTGTTAATGATAAGAAAATAAAATTTTAAGAAAAATTCTCAAGATTTGTTTTATTGAGAAAATTCAAAATTTTATTTTATGAGAAAAATTCAAAATTTTTTGATTTGTATTGCCTATATGCAAGGAGAGCTTAACATCTCTTCTACATATAAATTCATGTTGAGTGTAGTGTATATTGAGGAGCTTGACAACTCTTCTTTATGTGGTACACGTGTGTAGGGGGAGCTTCGCATCTCCTCTTATGCATTACATAATATGTGTTATGTGAATTGGGGCTTGTCATCCCTTCTTCATGTAATGCATATGTGTAGGGAAGCTAACTTAACGTCTTCCTCTTCATGAATGTATATCGCATATAATCCTTTATTGATTGATTTATGTTTACCCCTTCATTGGTTTCTTGTTTCGGACAAAAAGGGGGAAAAAACTTTGTTGATTGTGTTTTTACCCTTTGTTGATGATTGACAAAAAGGGGAGAAAGATTGGATTTATATGCATGTTTTGTGTAAAAGAATTGTTTATGCATATATGTTTTGTTTTGCAAATAGGAGAAAAGAATTTGATTTGTTTTATGCTTGATTAGCCTGTTTACTCCTACATTTGCATACATGTTTATGTACCTCATTGCATATTTATTTTGTTTATTGAGATGCATGAGTTAAGGGGGAGCTTCTTTGAAGCTTTACTTTAATCCATGCATATATAACTTCATGAGTTTTGTCATCATCAAAAAGGGGGAGATTGTTGGCCCAAAGGCCCATCACTCTAGTTTTGATGATGATCAACTCATGTAGTTATAGTACTAATGATCTTGTGTTTAATTAGTGACAGATTTATGATCAAGATCTTAATAGGTGCATAGCTTCAACAAAGGATTTATAGTCAAGTTTTGGAGCTATCACGGTTTGATCCAAGAGCCATTGGATCGTGTTTGGACCAAGTCAAGAAGATGAGAAGGCTTCAAGTGAAGACTTCAAGAAGATGAAGACTTGTGTCTAGGTTTGTTTTAGAAGTTTTTGTTTTAGATAAAATGTAAAGGATAGAGTAGTTGGTGGATTACTCAAGTATACATATACACACACACTCTTGATTTAGTTTGCTTTAGAAAAGATTTTCTCTTTGACAAAATATCATTTCAGTTTTGGTATTCAAGTATTATGTTTTTTACCAAAATCATATTTAGAGCTTAATGTCAAAAACATAGATATTTCACCATGTTTGTGTAGTGGATCATATCCATACACTCTACGCTTCAAATGAGTTTAAATATCTTGTTTTTGTATTTGGTAAAGTTTTGGAAAACAAGTTTTAGAAAATCAAGTTTTGAAAAATACTGTTTTTCAATTGAACAAATATTTCCATATTACAAAAATAGTCCAAATCATTTGTAACATGCCTTGATTTTGAAAGCAAGTTTGTTTATCAAAGTATATTGGTAAAACTATTTTTGTAGATTTTCTGTGATTTTATGGGATTTTATGTGAACCAAAAAGACCAAGTTTTTAATCCCTAAGTTTTCTGTTCTGGCTTATGCCGGTCGACCGGACGGTCGACCGACGTGCACAGACGTGCACGCCAGTTCTGGCAGGATGGCCGGCCGACCGATCCGGTCGACTGTCCAGAGAGCTCTGCTCTCTGGAAAGGCCCCGGCCGACCGAGCGGTCGACCGGACAGAGAGACTTGCTCTCTGTATCCTGGCTCGGTCGACCGACCGGTCGACCGATGGCACAACGGTCTGAAATATGACCGTTGGCCGGTCGACCGGACGGTCGACCGACAGGCCTGACAGAACCCCAACGACTAGTTTTTCTAGCCCTATAAATTTGGGGGTTTGGGCATTGTTTTTTAACAAGATTTCTAGTGGGTTTTAAGCTAGTTTTTCCTACTTCATTAAAAGAGTTTTTCTCACTAAATTGAGAGCTAATACTTCCAATCAAAAGGGGAGTTTATCAAGAGTGTTAAAAGAGATTTCTTTGAGTTTTCCTCCACCATCTCTTTCCTAGTTTTCTCACACAAACACTTGAGCTATCCATTGCTTTATCTATCCATAGGAGTGTTGTAGTGAGAGTTTTTATTGGTGATCAAAGTGTTTAGATCACCAAGAGATCATTTCTTGTTTCTTGAGAAGGTGGACGAGTGCGTTCGCGGTTGTTTAGAGTTCGTGTGTGAACTCTTGGTTTGAGGTGCGGCCTCGGCGAGCTTGTGAGCTTGCGGTGTGTACGGGCTAAAGAGTCCGAGAGCTTGTAGGTGTTGCGGCACCGAGGAGTGATCCATTGGGATCGTTTATAGTGAAAATCCTTCGTGTGTCGAAGGCGGGGATGTAGAGCAAGTGTGCTCGAACCTCGAAACAAATCCCTTGTGTTTGCGATTGCTCACTCTCTCTCTCTTTGTCTATTGTTTATATCTTGCATGCTTCTATTGTGTTTATCTTTACATGCTTGATATATATTGTGTGCTTATTTGATATACATGCTTGGGTTGTTTGCTAACACTTGTATTTAACCAAGAGAGCCAACGCGGCACCTCAACCCTTATCTAGGGGAATCTAGAGGAGTTTGTCCAGAGCCCTTCACGGGGAATTCGGCAACACTCTTGTGTTTAGTTTAAAAGTTTGTTTAGGTCATAATAGTTTGTACTTCCGCATTATTTGGCATTAAGTGACCATTAGATTAGCCATCACCTATTCACCCCCCCTAGGTGATCCTACATGTACCTCAACTGAAGAGAAACCTAATCTCTGTTGGAGCTTTGGAGGCATTGGGCTTTATGGTGTCAATTAAGGAAGGAGTCCTTAAGATGACCAAAGGCTCGATGGTGGTATTGAAGGCCATTCGCAGGAACAATCTTTACTACTTGAATGTTAGTACTGTTACAGGACAAGTGGCGGCTTCTACTAATTCAGATGAAGACTCAACCAGGCTATGGCATATGAGGCTGGGACACGTAGGAGAAAAGTCTTTGCAAACTCTTGCAAGACAAGGAGTATTGAAAGGTGCCGGAACCTGCAAGTTGGAGTTTTGTGAACACTGTATCATCGGAAAGAAGACCAAGGTGAAGTTCGGCACAGCAACACATTGCACCGAGGTGATTCTGGACTATGTTCACACCGACGTTTGGGGGCCTACCAAGACTGCATCAATTGGAGGTAACCATTACTTTGTGTCATTTATTGATGATTATTCTAGGCGTTGTTGGGTATATACCATGAGACACAAAGGGGAAGTCCTAGAATTGTTTGTGAAGTGGAAGAAGAATTTGGAGAGAAGCACGAGAAGGAAAATCAAGGTCCTCCGTTCAGATAATGGGGGAGAATACAAGTCTGATCCTTTCCTTCAGCTATGTCTTGATGAGGGCATAGAGAGACACTTCACAGTAAGGGAGACACCGCAACAGAACGGGGTAGCAGAAAGGATGAACAAGACTTTGCTAGAGAAGGTCCGTTGTATGTTGTCCAATGCCGGTTTATCGAAGAACTTCTGGGCTGAGGCTTTGGCATATGCATGCTATCTTGTGAACAGGTTGCCTTCGTCTGCGATAGGGGGAAAACTCCTCTCGAGGTTTGATCGGGAAAAACAGCTGCTGATTATGAATTGCTAAGGGTGTTTGGTTGTCCAGCCTATTATCATGTCAAGGATGATAAGTTAGACCCAAGAGCAAAGAAGGGCGTGTTCGTCGGTTTCAAGAAGGGAATCAAAGGGTTCAAGATATGGGATCCAACGGATAGGAAGTTTCTTCTCAGCAGGGATGTCACATTTGATGAGGCTTCTATGTTGAAGCCTAAGGTCTCTCAGCAGGTGGAGACTAGCAAGACCAAAGATGTATCGCAGCTGGTGGAGATTGATGCTAATCCATCACCTCTAGACAGTTCAGCATCGGTGAGGATCATACGTAGGGTGACACAGGGTAATGATCAAGCACATGAGGAAGATGCTGATGATGAAGAGGGTCAAGAACAGGTCATGAGTAATGTTCCTGACTCTACTGCAGTTGGAAGACCAAGGAGAAACACTAGGAGACCAGGTTGGCTCACTACAGATATGGTCGTGGCTTATGCACTTTCGGTCGTTGAGGAAGCTATTCCGTCAACTTTCAGAGAGTCGAAGATATGGAAAGCTGCAATGGAAGAAGAGACGAAGTCTCTCTACAAGAACGACACTTAGGAACTCACAAGGTTGCCCAAAGGGAAGAAGGCGATAGGCTGTAAGTGGGTGTATGCAAAGAAGTAAGGATCTCTCAAAGAAGATATGGTGCGCTACAGGGCCAGATTGGTAGCAAAAGGTTATGCTCAAAGGGAAGGAATTAACTATAATGAGGTATTTTCTCCTGTTGTAAAGCATTCGTCAATTCGTATCTTATTGGCTTTGGTGGCACAGTACGAGTTGGACCTTGATCAACTCGATGTAAAAACCGCCTTTCTCCATGGCGATCTAGATGAAGAGATCTACATGTCTCAGCCGACAGGGTTCAAGACCGCAGGGAAGGAAGATATGGTATGTAAGCTGAAGAAGTCGCTATATGGACTACAACAGTCTCCTAGACAGTGGTACAAGCGGTTCGACAGTTTTATCAGAGGAAAGAAGTACACACGTAACCACTATGACCCATGTGTGTATTACAACAAGCTACCGACAGGGGAATATATCTATTTACTACTGTATGTAGATGATATGCTTATTGCTTCAAGGTCTAGAGTTGCAATTGATGCACTGAAGAGGGACTTATCTTCTGAGTTTGAGATGAAGGATCTTGGTGAAGCAAAGAAGGTATTAGGCATGGAAATTACTCGAGACCGAAGGGTTGTATCAGAGCTTAGGTTCACACCTGGTGTGGGTAACCACCTGGGTCCATACTCGGGCTCTTACCAACAGGACAATCAGATTCAGATTCAAGCTTATCTGTCTCTGAATTTGGGAATTCCAGCAACGAGTAAAAGAATACCATGTTCTTGACCATTCATTCCTTGACTCTGTTTTATTCCTCCATTACCGTTGTCACCCAGACTATTTGATTTCCTTCTGACTTTCTCTTCACCCTATTGCTTTCACTCTGTTAGTTGTCGTTCACTACACTACTTCTCCATCCCGCGTTCCTTATAGATATCAGAGTGCGCAGCGAAGTGTCGTGGACCCGTAACATTTAGGCTTTGGGGTTGAAAATATTGTTCTCACACCTGATTTGAAATTCGAGGACGAAATTTTTTGTAAGGTGGGGAGAAATGTAACCCCCTGCTCCCTGATGTACGTATCACAGTATCGGTACGCGATACGATGTATAATATTGATTTGACCTTGCTGGTAGTCAGATTTAGTTGATTTCAGTTTCAAAAATCATTTTCTAATATTTTAGATTTTTCAGGATTTTCTGAAATTTTTCTGGATTATTTTGGAAAATCTCCGTAGTCGGTGTCGACCGATACCGATAATCGGCTTTCCGATTTAAACGGAGTTGTATTTTGAGAATTTGCTTTCACCTTGTGTCTTAGAATCGTATTATCGATGCTAGAGTATTTTGGAGATTTTTCTGAATTTATCGAAAATCCGGCCAAACCGGTGTCGCCCCGGTACCGACGACATCTTCTAAGATTTTTAATTTATAAATCGGATTGAATTTCATCAAACCGTTTTCATATTACGTCTCAAGATAATATTCTCTATTTTCTGTAATTTTTGGGCACCATTCGGAGTTAGTCAATTTTTGACCCAATTATAATATTAATTAAATAATATAAAATCTTTTTACTTCCCTTCCTTTTCTTTTTCTCCCTTCTTCTTCATTTCTCTGGAGACATCTTCCACCGCCTTTCCTCCACCGCCTTCCCTCTCTCTCCCCTATAAAAACCTCTCTCCTTCTCTCTCTAAAACTCAATCTCTCTTTCTCTCTCTCTCTCTTTCTCTCTCTCTCTCTCTCTCTCTCTCTCTCTCTCACAGTCTCCCCCCACAATCTCTCCCTGTAGGCGACAGACCGCCGCCGGCCTTGCCGCCGGCGAGCTGGTGCGCCCAGGTGGCCGGCGCGCCACCGGGCTCCCTGCGGCCACGCGGCCGGTGGCCGGCGCGCCACCGCCGCCACCCTCCTCCTCTTCTTCTCCTTTTCTTCTTTTTCTTCTTCTTTTTCTTCTTCTTCTTCACCTGCTTCTTTTCTCTCTCTCTCTCTTTCTCTTTTCTTCTCTCTCTCTCTCCTCCTCCTCTCTCTCCCGGCCGGACGCACCGCCGCGCCGCCGGCGGCCGGGACCGCCGCCGGCGGGCCCCCCCTCTTCGCCGCCGGCGAGCTCAGCTGGCCGGCCATGGCGCGCAGAGGCAGCAGCAGTGCCTCTGCTGCTGCTGCTCTGTAAATTATTGGGTTCGGGTGGAACCCAAACCCAATAACCCTATTGGGTTGACACCCTTTAACCCATTAAACTCGTTAACCCAAATACCCATTTAACTTAAAGTTTTGGGTTTGGGTTTGGATCTAAACCCGACTCGTTAACCCGTCTACCCGCATCCAACTTATAAAGGTAATTTTCCCTAAAACCTCATGCTACTTTTTTATTATTTGCATTTAAATATTTTTATTACATATTTAACCCTTTTGTTATGATTTAGTATTCGGGCGATATCTGGAGCATCCGGACTCCGATTTGGACGATTCTGGAACCGTTGCAATCGTGGGAAAGAGAGCTAACTTCCTATGGCTAGTTTATGAGTTTTTTTCTTTTCTAAATTATATAAATTTTATTTTATCATGTTTAGTATCTTGGTTGGTTGCCTAATTAATAAAACGTGATTATCGGCAAATCATTATAATTATTAAACACTAAATTTCATTGTTGGGAAACCCCTGTAGTCCCTGTAAGTAAAACATACTGATAGATAGATGATACCTGATCTGGATGATTGGCTAATTAACGAGATTTCCGAAGTTAATAATGTTCCTAAGTAAAACTAGTCTCTAAATTGATAATTAAAATAGATTATTTGGTGGCACCTACCATATTCAGAATATAAGAATCGTTATTCTTATTAGTAGTAGTTGACATTCGAGTAGATGCTATTACCCCAGACGCTAACATTAATATTCACACTATGACTTGGATATCCTATCACACGGGACACTGTTATCTCATGTACATGTAACACCGTTACACAGATCCTCTTACACGCAACACTATGTCCCACCGGTACATAGATACACCGATTCACTAGACGTTGTCATTTCATTACTGCTACATGCATATTATCACTCTGCCATGGATACGCGACACTGATAGTTCATGTGCTAGTATCACCGTTGCACAGTTACTATGATACGTCACACTATTATTTCGTATTCATGTGCATATATATCTAGATATATTGTTATCATCGTTACATGGATTCTCGGCATCCCTGCTACACATGCATACATGGTTTCTCTATTCTTGTCACATGGATCACCGTTCATATTGCATGTCATACTCATGTATTCTTGTTACATGATTGTTTCCCGTTACATCTATTGATATTCTTGTTATTGATATTCCCGTTACTGGACATGAGAGCTGTTGATATGCGATATGTGGAATCCCACATCTATTGTTCCCGTTTCCCGTTATATTGTTCTATGCTATCAACAGAGCTCAGGTCCTGTTATCATGTTACCTGCATCATGTACTGTATTTGTTTTTGTTACACTGTGTACTTTAAATATCAGATCATAAAGATAACTTGGGTATGGGGGAGACTTGACGGTTGATTAGATCTTATCGGGTGATGTACTGGATCCATATTGTTCTCCCACTGCAGGGGATGGTAGTGCTACCTACCGATTGTATAGCGCCATGAGCTCCCGTTACTTGATTATTGTTCCCCTCTTAGCGGAGGGCCCTGGTCTCAGCAGCCAGGGTTTTTTTAAGGCCGTGATCCCGGGTATGCAAGGGATACACCTACCCGATAAGAGCTCTTCGACCATTGGTTTCCAATTAACATAATAAAACAGTATACACAATAGTGACATTGGGACCACTTGTTATTTGGTCACTCTCTCGTTTGGATAATGGTACCCGTATACCATGTTCGGATGGGTTCGACTGGAGTGCGGGCTCCAGTATGAACTGCCAGTGGTATGGGATACTGGAAGAGATTGACTAAAATACCAGGTGGTACTGATTGTTATTATTGTCTAAATCACATGACATGCTCGACTCACGTATATTATTGTCCCTTCATGTTTGTTACTATTCCTGATGTGTTATTCACTATCATGTCACTTGTATATCTTGTTACACTTTCTGATATTCGCTACACTCCATGTAGTAACATGCGATTCATGTACATGTATACCCTGCATTGTAAATATTCTGGTTTATGTGACCCGATGATAACCGGCTAGGTAGTGATGGTATTAAAAGAAGACATGTTTATATATTTCTACTGCTTATATTATACTTATTATATGGTATCACTAGTACAACCTCATGTATTATACATTATTATCGTGCTTGTATTATAATTGTATATATTACTGCCTCCTTCATTTTACCACTCACTAGGTCGCTTTCTGACGACCCTGGGTTTGCGTGCCCAGGTTGGGGATCCGCGTTACCGTCTTATCAGATAGTGCCTTGGAGTCATATAGGAGATTCCTCATCGAGACTATGCATAGGTATCTTAGGATTTATTTCTGTTATCTTATTTATCCCTGTTTTTACATCTGTTATGATCACTAACCTCTTTCTGCAGGTATTCTTGTACTTATTTCCTGCTGGAACCCTTGTGTATGGAGATTATGTCCTGTACTGAGGCTTAACGTACGCGTGAGGGTGTTTTCACCTCGCGTATGTACGTCGCCATAACGTCTCCGTACCTGCGGGACCGGGGCGTTACAGGTTGGTAGGGTGAGCTTGACACAGAAGGGGTATTTGCAAAAGGTACTTCAGAGGTTCAACATCGGCAAGGATGCGAAGTCTGTAAGTACACCACTGGCTCCTCATTTCAAGTTATCTGCTATGATGTCTCCAAAGAATGTTGAAGAACGTGAGTACATGACTCACGTCCCATATGCTAGCGCAGTTGGTAGTCTTATGTATGCTATGGTGTGTACGAGATCATATCTGCCACAAGCTGTCTCTATAGTGAGTAGATATATGCATGATCCAGGACAGGGTCATTGGGAGGCAGTGAAGTGGATTCTGCGGTACATTAAAGGTACCATTGATGTTGGTCTGGTATTTGAGAAGGACTCTATAGGGAAGCAGGATTGTATCGGATATGTTGATTCTGACTATGCTGGTGACCTTGACAAGCGCCGGTCTACAACAGGGTATGTCTTTACATTCTCTCAAGCACCGGTGAGTTGGCGCTCTATTCTACAGTCTACCATCTCATTGTCTACTACAGAGGCCGAGTATATGGCCATGACGGAGGCTATGAAGGAAGCAATTTGACTTCAAGGCTTGCTTGATGACTTGGGGGTGGATCAGGATCTTCTGAAGATCAACTGTGACAGTATGAGTGCTATTTATTTAGCCAAGAACCAGGTATATCATGCACGGACGAAGCACATCGACGTCATGTTCCATTTTGTTCGGGAGATTCTACATGAGGGTGATATTGAGCTGCTGAAGATTCACACATCGGAGAATCCCGCCGACATGCTTACCAAGGGTGTCAGGAGTCAAGTTTGCACATTGCAAAATTTTGCTCCATGTCCTTCATGTAGCATGAGCTTATTGAAGCTCCTTTGGAAGAACTACGAATGGCTTGATCCCTTGGGTAGGGTACGTAGGCAATCACACTGGTGCAGCCACTTTTGAGTCGACGGTTCGTATGTTTCAAGTTCGGCTCAGATTTGAAGAATCTTCACCGAGGTGGAGAATTGTAGGAAGAGGAGAGGAAGTCAACGATGACAAGAATCCAGAGATTCAGCAACAGCAGCAGCAGAAACAGCAGCAGCAGTAGCACGGTCGACCGGCCCGGTCGACCGTCGTGCACCAACGTGCACATGGTGTAGCGGTTGACCGGTCCGGTCGACCGTAGAAGGAGAGCGGTCGACCGTCCGGTCGACCGACTGAAAGTGCCTAACTCTCGGTTAGGCACGGTCGACCGGTGCCTATGGTCGGTCGACCGACAGTCGGGTCTGGACTGTTTCGGGAAATTTGCTGAATTGGAATTCAGCCCAAATTGGAAACTGATTTCTAGGTTTTCTTTTTGGGGTATATGAGAGAGGCAGAGCTCTCTTCATTGTGAATGTTGTAATACTGGTATTGATTTACAAATCAATAGAAAATCTCTCTTCCTTACCCGAGGACGTAGGCGGAATTGGCCGAACCTCGTTAAATCTGATTTTGTGTTCTTCTCATTGATTGTTTGATTATTTACTGTTGGTGGTACTGTTATTTTGCATCTGAGATTTAGGATTTTCTCTACGTGATTGTTGTTCAGCGCACAACAACAAAGCCCATTAAGACCTTAGCTACATATATTTTGAAACCAAACGAAACATTAACACGTGATATGGCCCATATAATTTGCCAAACAAACAAAATAAATAATTCAAACAGCTTTCCAGCTGTTGGCCTCTCAAAGGCCACGGTAATATCATGTGGTGGAAGCTAAGTCTCTTAATAATTGCTGCTAGTGTGACTCACAATTATAAAATAATAGTATAATATAATATTAAAAAATAATACAAATAATATTACTCTTGAATAATTGATATGAAGGATCCCATGCATGCATATCAAATGAGGGCTACTGCCAGAGGAAGGGTTCTCTCACTTTTTTGTGCTCTGTCAGTGTTTCGAGAGATCCAATGCTAAAAGAGAAAAAGGCCTCTTTGGGCTGATACAATTTGGAGGGATGTTCAGAATCAAAGGGTGAAAAAAAAAGAAAAAAAAGAAAGAAGAGTATACAATGTGTGTGATGTACAAATTGTATGGATGTGCCAATTTGTAGAGCTTTTGCTGAGGTACATAATGCATTATGGAGTAGTATTTATATTATTTAGGGCATGTTTGTTTCGCCGCAAAACGCCGCAAAACGCAAGTCGTAAAACTTCTTTTCCATTTTCCGTTGTTTGTTTTGCTGAAAAACAAGTTGCAAAATGCAACTCTTCTTTTCCCACTTGCAGTTGCTACAGTTAAATTTGTGGTCATGTAAATCTCACTTTTACACTCATATTTTCCCACTTGCAGTTGCTACAGTTAATTTTGTGGTCATGTAACTCTCACTTGTAGTACACTTACAGTTCAAAACAGTTACTTGATAATCGATATATAATTTAATATTATTAAATATTTAATATTTTAAATAGTATTCAATTTCTTATTTAATTATTTTATATTTTTAATCTTTAATTTTTTATTGTTTTTAATATTGTTTTAATATTTAATATTTTACTATTTAATTAATATTTTATTTATATTTTATTTAATACTTTATTATTTTATTAATACTTATTCCTTTTTTATTATTTTATTTAGAGTTAATATTTTATTAATATAACAATATTATACTTTAATATAAAATTACTATATATTTAATTATTTATTTTTTAATATAAAAAATTACTTTATTAATATCATAATATATTTTATTGTTATATTAATATTTTATTATGTTAATATTGTAATAATAATTCAATATAATAATACTATAATGATAATTTATTATTAAATTATAATTATATTTTACTTTGTTAATTTTATATTTCTATAATATTACAATAATATTATAATAAATTTATATTATAATAATTTTCAAGTATTTTTAATATTATAATATTATAACTATATTTTATTATTGTTGTAAGATTTTTTAATATTTATATTTTATTAGTATTCTTAAAATTTTATTAATGTTCTTTAGATTTTCTTAAAATTTTATATTACTTATTTAGTTAATATTTTATTAATATTTTACTATTTATACTAATATTTTATTAATATTATTGTTGTAAATAAAATATTAATATTATTAATTTTTTATCTCAAATTTATTAATACAATTTAATTTGCAATAGTAGATTTAATTTAATAGTATTTATAATATTTAAATCACTGCTACAGTTAATTTTGTGGTCAACTTTTTCACTTACACTTTTACATTACCAACCAAACACCGTGAAACACAATATACTTTATCATTTACACTTTCACTTTATCAACTAAATACCGTAAAACACAATATACTTTTCCATTTACACATCACTTTATCAACCAAACACTGTAAAACACAATATATTTCTCTGCTACAGTTCACTTTTTCCATTCTCATTTTACGACTTACGACTTACGACGTTTTGCAACGAAACAAACAGGCCCTTAGCCCATGTGAAACATGAAATGATAGACACCCCCACAACACGAAGAGCCAGTTGGGGGCACTGCACTTCAAACAGGTGGAAACCCAAATGATTACTGATGTACTACACATGTCTCTTCTAAACTAACCCATTCCTTACTGAAATTGTAAGGGATATATACAGAGGTTTTAAGCAATGAATTTGAATGAACCTTGCTAAATGTGGAAAGTTGGTAGATCAGAGCTTTCAGGCCACGAATATCTCATCACAAACTGATGGACAACATGCAATTCTTCCATCTTATAATTATTGAAAAAGGACATGATACCATTGTCCAGTAGTGAATAGTGACCAGCTTGTTAGATCCCAATACGTTCTACTTCAATTATGAAACAAATTGGTGTTTTTTCTCTGTATTTTATTTCACAAAAAGATTAAAAAAATAATGAAATAGCAAAGCTGTATTGTCTCAAAACAATTTAGAGGAGATGTGGGCTCTTCATTTCCAACCTACATGACAATTATAGGAAAGCAACACCAACATGCACGAACACATGTTTCTCGGCTTGTCCAGACGTCAAAGCGTCCAGATAATAATTGATCACGGGGAAGCGTGAAACTTAATATCACGCATACGACGCACCGACACTCAACAATAGCTAATATACAGAGAAACAAGTGCTGTATTTGATATATGTTTATCTCAAAAGGGAAATTGATATATGTCTGACAAAGATACAGTTTTCACCATAGAGTATCTCTCAAAAAAAAAAAAAAAAAGCAGCAGCTTTCACCATAAAGTACATATCTTTGTAGCAGGCGACAAGCCCTAGAGAGAACAGAGTGTTCTACTTCTACAACATAGTCCATAATGGGAGCGTTGTATGTTATATGCAAAAGAGTTAGGGGACTAATTAGAGTGAAATTATAAAGGTTCTATGATTGAGAATGACAGTGGAATTGCCACCTGTTATATAAATTAGTGTGGGCTACAGTGAAATTAGAAAAAGAGTTAACAAGCGCCAATGATTTCTGTGCCCTATGCGCATGAAAGAGAGAGAGAATCAATCAGGGCTTGTTGATCTACAAATTCTTTTTCCCACACGGGCCTCCACAATTATGGTGATCATTTTTCTTCGAGAGGACCACAAAACAAACAACTTATCACAGATGTATATGCCTTCAAGTCATGTAGACATTTTGCCGGGACATGCGACGACGACTTGCTAAAAAATTGGAAGGCCAAAAAGGAAAAGGTTGGAGATTAGTTAAAGAAAATTTTGTACGTGCTTTCTATTGTTGATTGTGGGACCATGAAGAGAGAAAGAGAACAACGACTGGTGACGTACAGCTGTGAAAAAAGTGACAGGTGAACTAATGCTCGTGTTGCATGCAGGCGAAAAAGTTAAAACGGTTGATGGAGCAGCTCCAAAGGCTGGAGTTGACACACGCACACACACAGGGATACAGTAGGATACACGTGGAAGCATTCGAACCCGAATACTTCTCACTCAAACTCAACACGATATTCAAATACAAGATTTACTTCGTTGAAGTTGATCTACATTGATTATAGTAACTAAAAATAAAAAAATCAAATAAAGATGAAAAGAAAATAGTTATAATATATTCGACTGATTGCGCATTCGCTGCTTTGTATCATATGTATTTTTATTACTCTAATAAATTCGGGCACTAAAACTAAGGCCCTTTTCACTTTAAAAAAAACTAAAAAGATAAAAAAGAGCCATGAAGAAGCTTTATAAGCCAACATGCAATTGATGGTAATCAGATTAGAAGCCCAGCCTAAAAGAAAGCTTCAATCATCCATTCGACAATACAAATATTCTGATCATATTGAAAAAGAGAGAAAAGAACAAACATAGGGTGGTGGTGGAGGGGGGGGGGTGTGGGAGTGGGGTGTGGGGTGTGGGTTTGGAAATAGCAACAAAAATATCTGATTGCATTGAGGAGCTTGGAGGAAACTGCTTTATGAGTGTGGAGTCTTTTGGCTGGGCTTACGAAGATTCACACGGATGCTGAAAGGCTCAATTCAACCGGACTCTTTATGGGCCAGGCTTGTAAGGACCAATTATCATTTACAATAAGATTTTCCCTTTTTTTTTGAGAGAGAACAATTACAATAAGATTGTTTCCATTATGTCACACAAGTGAGGGGAAATAAACTATATAAATATACATGTTGCTGATAATGGAGAAATCATTCAATCTTATAGTTGAATATTTACCTTCTTCTTTAGCCCACTTACTTTCAATGCTGAGATTGACACAGAGATCAATATTTTGGTGAGAAATAAACTTAAAAAACGAACCTTAACTAATTTATTGACGCTGACAAGAAAGCGAAGATACTGGCTAGATTTCGTTCTAGCGCCAACGAATCTTGAAGAACGCTTTGAGGTAGGGGATAATACTCGAATCCATGAGTAAAGTACTCGAATCCACGAGCAAAAGATCTACAACTCGAATGCACGAGCAATTGAAAGAGAAATACTCAATTTAGTTAATAATGAAGATTCAATGAATCAAATTACAAAGATACAATGGACTTAAGTAGATTCAAAAAGTAGAAATCTATCATAGCTAGGAAACTATAAATAAACAAAGAAAAACGAAACAAATTGGAATCCAAAATGGACTCGAAAATCAAATCCTAAACAGAATCTGCAAAAGCCGATTTGCGACGGGCGGTCGACCGCTTAGTCAAAATTACAGTGTCGGTCGACCGGCTAAGAGACTCAGTTTTCTGGTCTCTTTTTGACCGGCTAAGAGACTCAGTTTTCTGGTCTCTTTTCTGCTTTCTGGCCGATCGACCGGGCAGTCAAGCGGCAGCTTTCATTTGCTTTCTCAATCGACCGGGTGGTCGACCGAGAAGTGTGTATGACCTGTTGTTGAACCGTGACCCAGACTGCTTGCTTTGGTTGATCCCCTCTTTAAGAGAGCTCGTCCTCGAGTTATAATCTAGATAGAGCTGTTCGGTAGGGTGATATTCGTAGAGATCCACCACATTAAATATCTTAGATATCGTCATATTGCTTGGAAGATCTACGACATAGGCGTTATCACTGATCTTCTTCATGATCTTGAATAACGCATACTTCTTTGGCTTTAACTTGTTGTAGGATCTAGCAGGAATTCTCTCTCTTCTCATATACACCATCACTATATCTTCTTCTTCGAAGACTTTTTCTCGCCTCTTCTTGTCAGTTGTTTTCTTGTACTTCGCATTAGATTTATCTAGCTTCAATCAAACCGACTCTTGAACATTAAGAACTTGCTCAGCCATGACGCTAGCTACACTACTGAACTTTTCTCCCATAGATAGCTTGGCTAAGTCTAGGAGATAATTGTGTACCTTCCTATAGACAATAACAAAAGGGGGCATACTCATTAAACTGTGGACTGTACTGATGTAAGTAAACTCCGCTTGAGGCAAAGCTTGATCCCGTGCTCTTGGCTTGTCTCCATTTATTCTTCTCAACAGGTTTCTTAAGGTGCGATTGATAACTTTTCATCAGCTTGAGGATCCGCCGTGCTACTATGCTTCACTGATGTGTCAAATCTCTTCCATAGAGTAATCTAAAAAATAGTTAAGAACTTGCGTTATTATTATTTACATGCATATTAACTTATATAAAACTATGATAAGTTTAAATATGTTTCAATTTAAGAAGTTAGACACATAGACTGTGTATGAACTTTTGGATGCAAAAACATGAGCATTCATTTATATTTATGCGTTATTATTATTTACATGCATATTATATTGTCATGTTGTCTGTCCACATGTCCTACTTTTTAAGAAATTGGCGTGTCCCACATCATGTACATGTTGTACCTCTGTCCATGTCCATGCTTCTTTGGTCCTTCCTTTCTTGTTTAGAAATTAAAAAAAATAACTCAAACTAGGACAAATGCATGCTCCATAACATTGAATTATGCTTCCAAAAAAGATAAAAAAATTGGAAATGAAAAATATAAAACATTTTTCAATTGTAAGTCCTTGTGGCAAACCTGGGAAATATCCCAATCTATTAATATGCTAATACTAAAAGAATTCATTGTTTAAAATTTGTAGTTCCCCTGATTGTATGGACCTAATGAACTTGTTATTGAAACAATTCCTAAGCAGAGCGCATCCTGCCAGGGAAGAAAAAGTCCAAAATTCTAGGATATAAGCATTTAGGTATGTTATAGGTTATGATTGATGATGCAGATATTTCAATTTACTTTTGCAAATAGACCTTGGAGTGAAATAATCATGACATCCATCAGACTTTCTTGTGTGAATTGGTCGATATAACAAACACAAAAGATTGATTGACGTTATAATATTCAAATATGCTAGACACAACGATCACACATTTTCAGATTGCAAATTGATATCCAAACATATGAGACAAACACCGGCCAGAATGGTAGATCAAATATGCAACTAATCTTTCTTTCTTTCTTTTTCTTTTTTTTTTTTGGGGGCAAATGTTTCATTAAGTAAGTTTCTCTATGTAATTGGACAACAATTCTCAAGCAATAGTTGAACATTTTATTACATTGATCCTCTCACCTCTGTGTTTTCCCTTGAAAAAAAGAAAGAAAAAATACATTTCATCCTCTGTGTCATCATCAAGAACACGGTGCGTCGCAGCATCAGAATTTTCTTTGTGATGCATTAGCATTCTCCCGTGTCAAGAATAGAATGATAGATCTCAATTAAGGTTGAGGACTGATTTACTTTGAACATTATATAGAAAAAAATGGTTCTTGCTAGTTGGGAATGAAGGTGCCAACATAACCGAGACCCATGATGAAGAACGCGATGGATTGTGGATAGATGTAGAAGTAGTAGTAGTTCATCCCATATTTGAAGTCATAGCACGCACATGCAAAAAGATACACTGCCATCCCCAGCTCTGGTAGGAAAATCCTGGTAAAAGTGATTCCAAACTTCAAGCTTTGTCTAAAAGATGAAATTGTCCGTGCAAATATATAATAAGGCCAATCTGAAAACTAAATGGCTGTGAATAGTTTGATCCTCAGACAGAAAATATAAATAGCTTAATTAAAACTAGTACCTCTCTGTTGTCCTCCTTTGAGATTGTTTGGCAACAGGCTTGGCAGATAGTTTTTGTGTGGCCTCTGGTACAGCTCCTAATTTCTCGGTCACAACCCATTCATTTACTTTGCCTACCTCCAATAGACCAGTTACAGCTGCTCTCATCCGAAGCATAGACATAACATTCTCAAAGAAGATCCAGAATAGATTAGATGGAAAGAGCTGCAGTCAAAATATATTACAATTATAAAGAAAGGCAAAAAATAAAACTTCTAAGTGCCAGTGACACTTATGCTTAATTTGAGAATGTTCACAAAGTTTGAAACCTTGGAGTTCCAACGGAGTTCAGAAGAGTAATAGTTGTTGGGATGAAAACCACCCCCCATTTTGGAATTGTAACCTCAGGAACTAGAACAGATGCCGGGATTACCACACAATAAAATGTAAAGGTGACGATGAGCGCTATAATCCTTCGAACAATGAAGAAGCTGTATATCAAATGGATTTTCTTCCACACAGACACTTTCTGTAAGATGATACCAAAAGTGAGTTGCATATGCTTAGATTGAGACATACACGAAAAAGCAGATCGAAAGAAAAATCATAACCTTTGCCCTTAGTATTTCAACAGAAATCTTTCTAAATAGATTAGCAGGGCCACAAGACCATCTATATTGCTGATTCCGATATGCCTTAAACGTACTTGGCAATTCACTTTTGACCTATAAAAGGAAAAGTTAGCTTAATGACACTTGAAATCATTCCAAAGCTCAGAATACTTAGAAGTTAATTTATTAAATTATTCTTATTTATTCTGATAAAAGAAATCAGCTATGGGGTTCGATCATTATCATCAGAATAAACTTTGTGCAGAAGAGATGAAGTGTTTTTTTTTTTCCAAAATCATATCTTACTTTGACAAAGAAGAAGATGTTGGAAAGAGAGGATATTGCCAAGGAATTGACAGGATTGCCAAGGGTTGTCGAAGTGATCGCCATGAAAGTCGATGACGAAAGGCAAAGGGGACAGCAGCAGGAAATAGCAGCAGCAGCAGAAAAACAGGCAGGTCGGTCGACCGGCCAGGTCGACCGACATGCACAGCATGCACAGGGTCCAGAGGCGGTCGACCGGCCGGTCGACCGCAATTCCCTGACTGTAAGTGCCCAACTCTCTGTTGTTTTCGGGCGACCGACCGGTCGACCGAGGTGGAGGTCGGTCGACCAGCCGGTCGACCGACAGTCGGGTTTGGGCGGAAATCTGCTGTTCCGGAAATCTGGGTATTTAAGGCTGTTGTTAATTTCTAGAGTAAAGTGCCTGCGGAAAGGATTTTGCTGGAGCTCTCTTGCATTCAAAGAGGTTATTAGCAATTGTAAACATCTTCCTAGTAATTAATCTCTCCATTGGATTGCCCCGAGGACGTAGGCGTTGAGGCCGAACCTCGTTAAATCGTGTGTTTGAGATTGTGTGTTCTTCTTTTGTTATTTAGATGTTCTTTGTGCTTGGAGATTTGTGAGATTCTCTGTTGGTTGTTGTCATCGGCGCACAACAAGTGGTATCAGAGCTTCCAAGTTGCGCTTGGGATTTCTGAGGATTCGAAGGGCTCGAGATCTGATCCGGTGGAGATCGTGTGTCGATCTCAGATCAGAGGTATTGATGTTCGAGGAGATCGTGTGTCGATCTCAGAAGGACGCAAGGAGGGCTCGTTGAATCTGTGGTGGAGTAGATCCGATGAGAAACTCAATCTAGGGTTTCAAGGGACAGGTAAAAATCCAATTTTTATCTGAGTAGAGATCTATTTCCAGTTGGTTGTTCTTCCGCATAGATAGAGGATCAGAGAAATCTCAATGGCAGAAGAAATTGCATCTGTTAAGACAATGAACTCTCACCCAAGGATTGAAGTTGTTAAGTTCAATGGTACTAATAACTTCGGTATGTGGAGATGCGAGGTTATGGATGCGCTGAATGCATCGAACCTCGAAGACACTCTCCTATTGGAGAGGAAGAGGAGCACAACCACTGATGAAGAGTGGGCGAAGATGAACAGGTCGGCATGTGGCTTGATACGTTCATGTTTGTCGTAAGACATAAAATATCTTGCACAACATGAGACGTCGGCAAAGAAGCTGTGGGATACCCTTGCAAAGAAATACCTGACCAAGAGTGTTGAGTCAAGGTTGCAGCTTAAGAGTAAGCTGTATAGTTTTCGAATGAAGAAGGGGAGCACAGTAAATGAGCACATCAACCGATATACGAAGCTTCTTACAGACTTAATAAACGTGGATGTCATTATAGATGAGAAAGATAAGGCGATCATCTTTCTGAACTCACTCCCTGAAAAGGAGTATGAGACATTCACTCTGACCTTCATCAATGGAAGGCAAACCTTAGATTATGATGAGGTGTCGTCTGCACTGTCGAGTTATAAGGCGAGAAAGAAGGAGAGACATCCTTCAAAGTCAAGCTCATCGGCGGAGGCACTAGAAGTAAGGGGCAGGAGTTCATCGAGGAAGGGCAAGGAGGTTAGAGGAAGATCGAAGTCCAGGCCGGGCTTCAGGGATCTCAAGAGAAATCAGTGCGCTCTCTGCAGAGAGATTGGGCACTGGAAGGTAGACTGTCCAAAGTTCAAGAGAAAGAAGAAAGAATCAAAGTCTGAAGCAAATCTCGCAAAAGTGGTAAATACTGCAAGCAGAAAATCACAGGCAGATGGATCAGATTCAGACTCTTCAGTGTTCTCTTTTTCAGTTACTACTCCCGTCATAGGCTACTCGGGTGAAAACAAGTGGATCTTGGACACAGGTGCAACATATCATGTATGTCCTAATCGAGACTGGTTTACCAGTTTTGAGAAGTTGGAGGGTGTTCGGTCGTCATGGGCGATGATCATCTGTGCATCATGGAGGGTGTTGGCACTATTCCAATCAGGATGTTTGATGGGATGGTGAGGAGCTGAAAGAAGTGAGGTTTGTACCTTAGTTGAAGAGGAACTTGATTTCTATAGGAGCTTTGGAATCATTGGGCCTTGGAGTGTCTATTAAGGAGGGAGTTCTTAAAATGACAAAGGGTTCGATGGTGGTGTTGAAGACCGATCGCCGGAACAACTTGTACTACTTGAAGGGTAGTACTGTGACAGGGCAGGTGGCAGCTTCTACCAGTCATAAAGAAGATTCTACCCGGCTGTGGCACATGAGGCTGGGACATGCAGGGGAGAAATCACTGCAAGCTCTTGTGAGGAAAGGGTTGCTGAAGGGTGCCGAGACCTGCAAGTTGGATCTCTATGAACATTGCATCATCGGCAAGAAAATCAAGGTGAAGTTTGGCACAGCTTCACACTGCACAGAGGGTATTCTTGACTATGTTCACACGGATGTATGGGGACCTACCAAGACTGCATCGATTGGAGGTAACCACTATTTTGTGTCGTTCATCGATGATTATTCTAGGCGCTGTTGGGTGTACACTATGCGAACAAAGATGAAGTCCTAGAACTGTTCGTGAAGTGGAAGGCTAATCTGGAGAGAAGCACAGGAAGGAAGGTCAAGGTCCTCCGTTCTGATAATGGAGGAGAGTACAAATCAGATCCTTTCCTACAGTTATGCCTTGATGGGGGCATAGAGAGACACTTCACGGTAAGAGAGACTCCGCAACAAAATGGGGTGGCTGAGAGGATGAACCGAATTTTGCTAGAGAAGGTTCGGTGTATGTTATCCAATGCAGGACTGTCAAAGAAGTTTTGGGCTGAAGCTTTGGCGTATGCATGCCATCTTGTGAACAGGTTGCCGTCGTCTGCAATAGGGAGGAAGACTCCTCTTGAAGCTTGGTCAGGAAAAGCTGCTGGGGACTATGATTTGCTACGGGTCTTCGGATGTCCAGCCTACTACCATGTCAGAGAAGACAAGTTGGACCCAAGGGCAAAGAAAGGGGTGTTCGTCAGCTTCAAGCGAGGAACCAAAGGGTTCAAGATTTGGGACCAAAAGGACAACAAGTTCATACTCAGCAGGGATGTCCCGTTTGATGAGGCTTCTTTGATGAAGCCTACGGTCTCTAAGCAGGTGGAGACCAGCAAGACCAAGGAGCTATTGCAGTAGGTGGAGATTGATGCAGATCCACCATCTCTAGAGGATTCAGTATCAGTTCGGATCATTCCTGAAGTGACACAGGGTGGTGATCGAGCAGTTGAAGAAGATGCTGAAGATGTTGAAGAGGGTCAGGAGCAGATCATGGGTACTGTTCCAGATCCTACTGCAGTTGAAAGACCACGGAGGAACACTAGGAGACCAGGTTGGCTCACCACTGATATGGTTGTTGCGTATGCACTTCCAGTTGTTGAGGAGGCTATTCCATCTACCTTCAGAGAAGCTGAGATCAGTTCGGAAGTAAGGATGTGAAAGAGGCCATGAATGAAGAGATGCAATCTCTCTACAAGAACAACACATGGGAACTCACCAAGTTGCCCAAAGGGAAGAAGGCCATAGGATGCAAGTGGGTGTTTGCTAAGGAGCAAGGATCTCTCCAAGAAGATGCAGTGCACTACAAGGCAAGGTTGGTGGCTAAAGGCTACGCTCAGAGGGAAGGAATTGACTATAACGAGGTGTTCTCCCCGGTAGTTAAACACTCGTCAATTCGTATTCTATTGGCCTTGGTCGCGCAAAATGAGTTGGACCTTGACCAATTTGATGTGAAGACCGCCTTTCTCCACGGCGACCTTGAGGAGGAGATCTATATGACACAGCCCACAGGATACAAAACTGCAGGGAAGGAAGAGTTTGTATGCAAGCTAAAGAAGTCGCTGTACGGATTGAAGCAGTCCCCTAGACAGTGGTACAAGCGTTTTGATAGCTTCATCAGGAAGAAGAAGTACACACGTAGCCATTTTGATCCATGTGTGTACTACAACAGGTTACCATCAGGAGAATATATCAATCTACTTCTTTATGTAGATGATATGTTGATTGCTTCGAGGTCGAGATCTGCTATTGATTCTCTGAAGAAAGTTCTATCATCAGAGTTTGAGATGAAGGACCTGGGCGAAGCGAGGAAAGTATTGGGCATGGAAATCACTAGAGACAGGAAAGCTGGCAGGATAAGTTTGACTCAGAAGGGCTATTTGGAGAAGGTACTGCAGAGGTTTAATATCAGCAAGGATACTAAGTCTGTTAGTACACCTATGGCGCCACACTTCAAATTGTCAGCAAAGATGTCTCCGAGAAGTGTTCAAGAGCGTGAGTATATGTCTCACGTTCCATATGCCAGTGCGGTGGGTAGCTTGATGTACGCTATGGTGTATACAAGGTCAGATCTATCACAGGCAGTCTCCATGGTGAGTCGATATATGCATGATCCGGGACAGGGTCATTGGGAAGCTGTGAAATGGATCTTGAGATACATCAAGGGAACAATTGATGTAGGCCTAGTATTTGAGAAGGACAACACCGGAAAGCAAGAGTGCATAGGGTATGTGGATTCAGACTATGCAGGTGACCTTAACAAACGCCGGTCAACGACGGGATATGTCTTCACATTCTCACAGGCACCGGTGAGTTGGCGCTCCACACTTCAGTCTACCGTCGCTTTGTCGACCATAGCGGCTGAGTATATGGCTATGACAGAGGCCATGAAGGAGGCAATCTGGCTTCAGGGGTTGCTTGATGACTTGGGCATGGAACAGGATCTGCTGAGGATTAACTGTGACAGCATGAGTGCCATCTACTTGGCAAGGAACCAAGTTTATCATGCAAGGACGAAGCATATTGACGTTAGGTACCATTTCATTCGGTAGATTCTGGAGGAAGGTGACATCGACTTGTTGAAAATTCACACTTCGGAGAATCCGGCCGATATGCTTACGAAGGTGGTGTCGGGAGTGAAGTTTGCACATTGCAAAGCTTTGCTCCATGTCCTTCAGGTGGTATGAGCTTGCTGAAGCTCATTTTGGTGAACTAAGGACGGCTTGATCCCTTGGGCAGGGGTACGTAGGCAACCACGTTGGTGCAGCCGCTGTCGAGTCGGTGTTCGGCTCAGATTTGGAAATCTTCACCGAGGTGGAGAATTGTTGGAAAGAGAGGATATTGCCAAGGAATTGACAGGATTGCCAAGGGTTGTCGAAGTGATTGCCATGAAAGTCGATGACGAAAGGCAAAGGGGACAGCAGCAGGAAATAGAAGCAGCAGCAGAAAAACAGGCAGGTCGGTCGACCGGCCAGGTCGACCGACATGCACAGCATGCACAGGGTCCAGAGGCGGTCGACCGGCCGGTCGACCGCAATTCCCTGACTGTAAGTGCCCAACTCTCTGTTGTTTTCGGGCGACCGACCGGTCGACCGAGGTGGAGGTCGGTCGACCGACAGTCGGGTTTGGGCGGAAATCTGGTGTTCCGGAAATCTGGGTATTTAAGGCTGTTGTTAATTTCTAAGGTAAAGTGCGTGCGGAAAGGGTTTTGCTGGAGCTCTCTTGCATTCAAAGAGGCTATTAGCAATTGTAAACATCTTCCTAGTAATTAATCTCTCCATTGGATTGCCCCGAGGACGTAGGCGTTGAGGCCGAACCTCGTTAAATCGTGTGTTTGAGATTGTGTGTTCTTCTTTTGTTATTTAGATGTTCTTTGTGCTTGGAGATTTGTGAGATTCTCTGTTGGTTGTTGTCATCGGCGCACAACAGAAGACAGTTATCAACTTTATGTTGCATTTGAGTAACTATTTGGGGCATGGTATGGCATTTTCCAAGCTTGCAGCACATATAAATGTTTTCCACCAATAACATTGTTCCAATTTCAGACAATTTCTAGTAAACCATAGATATCCTGAATAAATAAGATATCAAAGTCACAAATTTGCTTGACCCAAATCAGCTTATTTCCATAGTCATTAAAAATACCACTAGGTAATTTGGAGTGCGACAAGGTAATTTGGAAGTGAACTTTCTCGAGAGATTTTTGATTACAGTGCATAAACATATGCATGTGATTACAGCGACAAGGTAATTTGGAAGCGAACTTTCTCGAGAGATTAAACGACGAAATAATTACCTTGATGTTACCAACATATACAAATTTCCAGTTGCTTAGTGTTGCTCGAACAGCTAAATCCATATCCTCTACAGTAGTTCGATCTTTCCAACCTCCAGCTTCATTTAGAGCTGAGATTCTCCAAACACCCGCAGTACCTGTAACATGAAAACTCACAAAATTGGTAAGCGTCCCTCTCTCGTTTTCAGTCTAGTTTCGCTAAAATAAACACAATATTCTTTCCCTAAAGAAATATAACTTTCTGGATTAACAAAATTTAGCTTCCACGTCTCAAATTCAAGCTAAAACATGAAAAGAAAAACAAACGGAAATATGTTTCCTTTTATGATCTTAGAAAGTTCTTTAAGCTGTAGTATCTGCAGTCATCAAATTCAAGCTAAAACATGAGCATTCATAAAATAAAAGCATCCAGCATAAAAATTATGGGCAAATGATTTGCTTACCATTGAAACCAAACAACTTGAACATGGTCGAACCCGATTCTTGTTCAACCTTGAAGTGGTAATCCATTGACATTTCTTGTATCCTTGTCATCAGACACTCATTGGCATTCACTGGCAAAAATCAAACAATTTAGCATCAACTGACCATAATACAAAAGGTCACATACTCAAGGTTTCAGATTCCTCACCAAATTTCCATCTAGCCTGAACCAGACCAATGTCTGGGTTGTGGACGAGAAAAGGAACAGTTCCGACCAAGAAATCAGAGTCAGGTTGGAAATCTGCATCAAAAATGGCGACATAATCACAGTGATGCACATACTCATGCTGCATCCCTTCCTTCAGGGCCCCAGCCTTGTACCCAGATCGATTGTTCCTTATCTCATACTTGATGTTCACCCCAGCACCTGCCCACTTCTTGCACTCCAGCTCCACCAAATCCTATCACAACAAAAATCCAATTTAGGGGTCCCTGTTCTTGCAGGGAAATTAATCAATAAAATAATTTTAGAGGGAACGAAGCAAGTTGGGCCCACTTTTCAATTCTCCCGCCCATGCTAAAAAAAAGAAAGAACACATACCTTGATCTCTGGATCAGTAGAATCATCAAGTACTTGTACAATGAGCCTGTCCGCAGGCCACACAAGCCTACATGCGGCTCCAATAGACAACTTGTACACCTAAAAATTAATCAAACACCCCGCAAAACTAAATTAAACCAAAAAAAATAAAAAATTTAAAAAAACGAAAATTTAACAGCTGGTTTCATCTCAGTACTTCACCTGCCTCTCGTTGTACATAGGAACTTGAACAAGCACCATGGGGTATGCCAAATTCCCCAACTCCTCATCTTCTCTCATCGGCTCCCATTTGTACCTCCTCTCTGGCCTCCACCTGAAAACTTTGGCAAAGAGGCTGATGAGGCCCATCAGCAGCCTCTCTGCTACCAGCATCACTGACATCACCAAGCACACTGCAACTGCAAGCCTCACCAATGGGGCCACAACGCTCCCTCTCACCTTCACCCATCCTTCCTCAATTTGGGTCAGATTGAGATCACACAGTGAGTAAAAAGAGAAGGAGATCAAGTCCAGAACTTGATGGAGCAGAGCCTGTGTTGCATTGGCTTGAAGATAAACAAGAACCCATTAGTACCCATGAGGAGTTCAATGGAGGAAAGAGAAAACGAGAGAGAGAGAGAGAGAGAGAGAGAGAGAGAGAGAGAGAGCAGATTTAGTACCAGGTGGCGCTGCCATTATCAGCTAGCTTCCTTGCTGCTGCTTGCTTTGCTTGCCTGCTGGAATGTTGACACCGTGAAGAGACAGGGAAACCGCTCACACACTTTACAGAGCGTGAGCAGCACTATATATATAGTGCTCTGATTGTCAGAGGGAAGGGACCCACTGAAGGACTTGCGCACCATCCCAAAACACTAGCCTTCTAGGTGGAGTTGTCCAAATCCTTATATACTCAAGACCATCCTCACGTCTAGTCGATGTGGGACAATTTGTTCGACCCAAATCTCAACACCCACCACATGGGTCTCACTGGTGGTGAGTAAATCTTAGTTTTTTTGGGAGGCAGAGATCCCCTAGAAGGAAAGGGCCTGTGGTGGAGACAAATAGAAAATCAAGATGAGCACTGGGTGCAACAGGACAGTTGAATATTTTTTTTTTTTCTGGGTAAACCAACCGCAAACTGTAATTGAAAGCAGTGATAGTGGTTGAAAATAATTAATTGATGTCCGCAATAGTGAGATTCAAACTTGAGACCTCGATTTGTTAAACTTGCATTAAAAAAATGCCTTTTTTGAGGTTTATTGCTGTATTTAATGGCTAAATGCTAATGGTGTTAATGGAGAAGATGGGATATTATTGTATGTGGCTACTAAAAAGAAGGTAAATCGTTGGAGATAAGGGAGTTTAGAGATATATATACATTGTTATCAATCATGTGCATTAATAGAGAAATGCAAGTGCATGTATCAATTTGCAAAAAAAAAAAAAAAAAAAGAAGAAGAAAATAAAAATGATTACAAAGAGACTTGGCATGTCAGGGGAAAAGTAAAACAGGCTGTAACCCCATGTGAGATGGCACATTTTGACCTTGATACTTCTGACCAATTACCGTAGTCTGTATCTAATAATTAAACAAAGGACCAGGATAATAAAACTATGGCATCTTGTAAAGGTTTGAAGACAATTCTTTTCTCTGAGCCTTCATATGCGTGTAAAATGTGCGAGCCCAACAAAGTCGCAGTCATTGACTCTTCTTTTTTTTGTCCCCAGCCCCCCTCTTTGAAGTTGCAGTCATTGTTCTAGCATTTAAAACTAAGATTCCTCTTACTCTGAGGTTGTTGGATCTTGGAATGTCAATTCCTGATAGATGAGACAGCATAAATTTTTTTTTTTTTTCCTGGGAAAAATAATCAAGCTCTTAATTGTGGCTTTTGGAGTGTGAGTCTAGAATATACATCCTACAACTGGAAGGTTTGTGTTGGAAACCGTGCCAATAACACCATTGATGGTCCATATGAAGCAGAAGTAAATTTATTGCTCTCACAAGTTCTACAAAAGATTGAGACTAATGCCAGTATTTCTAGACGTGGGCGCTCATTTAAGTGGTATTTCTTGGTGTTGATTATTTGTACGTCGGCAAGTATTTTCTCTTCTTGTATATTTCTCCTCTGAGCATGTGACTTGCAATCCTATATACGTATGTACAAAGCCATGTGAAAGCTGGCTGGATATGGCCCTTTCTTATTTAGAGAGAGACAAGAAATTACTCTGATTAGGACTAATGCAGCAAATTGACGAAGCACATTTATTTTCGACCATGGCGGTTTGTATATAATGAGAATGTAGATAAGATGCAAGACGTAAGAAGTCCAGTAACGAGTCTCCATCATGTTCGTTGTTCAAGACCGCTCGTGCATGCGCCAATAGTTGTAAACTTCAAAACTGACGATCATGAAATTGCTCTCATATGCGATGATCAAGGAAATTCATTTTATAATTGATGATGTATTATTCATCAAGCATCATGATGTTCTCTCTCTTATTTGAGTTTGTATCTTGTCTTTTCTTGTGTATTTTGTTCTTACAATGAGTTAAATGTGTGATTCATTATATGATCTATAATGAAACAGGGTGAGTATTTTCCACTTTTGATTCATATTAAAAAGGGTAAAAGAAGAAGAATTTAAATAGAGATAGAGAAGGTATATCAAACTAAAAATTGATTCTTTACCAAGATATCATTTGATACTTTTCTGTGATGTTCCAATTCTACAGCCATGGATAACATTTTCTGTACATTGATTTGTCCAGAACTTTTTGTACATTGATGTAGCTTTCTCCCTGTTGGCAAAAGAATGTTTGTTCCCATGCAAACTAATTTATTGAAGAAAACAAAAAAAAATCCAAATCTTCCATCCCCTCCATCTAATGCCCACCACCATCCCATGAACGGGCGCACACGTCCACACCCTTCATTTGATTGTGATGAAGGGGATACAAGCTTTCCAGGCCTATGCTACACGATAACTTTGTATTTGAAGGTTGAGTAATTCTTTCAAGAAAATTCCTCAAAGCATGTTAATTGAGGAAAGAATATTGAACCGGTGATCTTTCTTGTTCCATTCATATGCTACAACATTACTTTGATGTATAAATATGTTCAGAAAGAATTTGATGTAAAAATGATCAGTCGCAAACTTATGATGAGCCAGAAACCTAGGTGCCTACATAACCGAAGCCCATTATGAGAAATGCAATGCCTTGAAGGAAGAGGTAAATGAAGTAGCCTTGCTTTGTGTTTGCAGCATCGTAGCATCCACACAGTAAGAACACAACTCCAAGCATAATTTCCGAAATATAGAACCTAGTTTCAATTCATGGGAAACAAGTCAGGTAACAAGTCTTAATGTACAATGAGAGAATGTAACATGATAAGAGGTAAATTTACAATTACAGAAGCCACTTATTTTTGCATGACGATCAGTAGACCAAAAATCTTTTTGCATTTTCCATCAAATCATCAATCAGCTAACTTATATTGTCCTCGAACGTTTCTGTATGTAAATATCCTCTTTCATATATAATTTAGATTAAGCTTAAAATGGGCTTGTTATCAGTTATGGCATGAACATAAGCTAACGGAAATAGGAGCGTACCTTTGCCAAAATCTTGATATGGGCCTCTTGTTCTTTGGTGCCTCAAGTAAAGGCTTTGTCACTTGAGTATCTTCTAACTTTTCGATATCCACCGCTTGTTCGTTTGCAGGCTTCGCCCTGTGAGCATCTCCTAACTTTTCTGTTACAATCCACTCATTGACTCTCCTGGCCTCTAATAGGCCTGTTATGGCAGCTTTAAGGCGATGGAACGACATGACATTCTCGAAGAGCACCCAAATGACCACTAGATGAAAAGAGCTGTTATAAAACATACACTTGTTAATCATCAGAACAACGGGATTTCTTGATAAGAGTTCTCATGACTATATGTTTTCTTTTTTTCCTTTTTCTTTCTAATTTTACCTTGGAGTCGTAATGGCTTTGCATAATGTAATTATAGTCGGCACATATACAACCCCCCAATGGGGAATTTGCACTTCATGAATCAAAACGGAGAGAGGGATTATAATGCAGTAAAAAATGAAGGTTACTGTGTGTGCTACAATCTTTCCAACGAAGAAGAAACTGTACAGGACATAGAATTTCTTCCAAACTGATACTTTCTGCAAAGACAAAAGTTAAGACAAAACCAGTTGTCTGTAATGCCTTAACTCAGCATGCTATATAATAAGTTCCCTCTAACCTTATTTGTTATGATCTCCAATGCCATCTTCTTAAAAAGGTTAGCAGGACCACCGATGTTGTTGAAAGCGATAGGCCTTGAATGTGCTTGGTAGTTCATTCCGTACCTAATGAAAACATAAATTCTAATGAGTTCTAAAAATCTAAAATAAAGAGGAAAAAAATAAACAATGCTACTAAGTTGGAAAGATAGTTTTCATAAGCCTGCATACCTAAAAAAAGGAGGTATATACCATATGTGTATCATGTACACATTACGACGAACATGGATATTTTTTACAGAAAAATATGTTCAGATGTTTTTTGAGGTAAAACATATTGTTCACATGTTGAACTATCAAATTTTGAAAATATATGGGAGAAGAGCCTACTTTGATGTCCCCGACATATACGAATTTCCAGCCTGCAAGGCCAGCACGAACAGACAAGTCCATGTCTTCTACAGTCGTTCCGTCATTCCATCCTCCAGCATCATGGATGGCCGAAATCCTCCATACACCAGCAGTCCCTGCAAATAGATTATTCTTATATTACTAATGTTTTTTCCCTCTAACCATCTATGGTATGACATATAATAGAATCTGAAGATAAGGATAGAAAATTCTACCATTGAAACCGAAAAAGGCAAATGTAGATGACCCTGCTTCTTGCTCAATCTTGGAAGTGGTAATCTAATGACATCTCTTGGATTCTTGTTATCAAGTGCTCATCAGCATTCACTATACAATTTACTCAAAAATATGATTAAAAATTACTAAATTTGCAATCATTTGAAGAGCTTAGGAGCAATAAGAAACACTTACCGAACTTCCAACGAGCTTGAACAAGAGCAATCTCGGGGTTATAAATGAGGGAAGGGATGGTACGCAACAAAAAATCAGAATCAGGTTGGAAATCAGCATCAAACATGGCAACATAATCACACTCATCAACATAGTCCTTCTTCATTCCATCATGCAACGCGCCTGCTTTGTATCCCCTCCTTTTGTCTCTAACAACATAGTATATGTTCACACCTTTGCTCCTCCATTTGTGGCATTCCAAGTCCACAGATTCCTACATGTTTCAAATATATTATTAGAATCACATGGACTCAAGAACGATAAGCATGGGAAATTTTTTGTGAGAAAAAGCAAAGCATGGGAAATTATAGAGGAAATTTATGCCCCGTGAACATGTTACTGGCTGCTTGCATAACTGTGTGCCTTAATACTGCTTCATAGCTAACTGATATGATGATGAGTTCATTGTCGAGAAAGGATCAAAATATAGATGATAGAGTCTTTTTCAAATTCTTGTTGGAGAAAGAGAGGAGATTGATGTTGCAGAAAAATAGAAGAAGCAAGAAGGGTATCAGAACGGGTTGACCGCCCGATCGTTCCACCTCCAAAGTCCAAACATATGCACGTTGGGCAATGTCGATTGATGGCCCGCTCGACCGTCCCACTAACAGAGAGTTGGGAATGCCAGTCGGTTGACCGCCTCATTAACAGAGAGTAGGGATGCCAGTCTGTAACACCGGCTCCCGGAGTACGTACTTAGTTGCGTATCCAGATTTTTCGATCGTATTTTTTTGATTTACTTCCTGTATTTGTTTTTCTTTATGAATTATTTATGTGATTGTTTTGCCTTGGATTGGGATTCGTAGACTCGGAGTCAGCCCTACTCTGAACCGGGGACCGATCCTAAAGTATTGCTCGATTTAGACTTTCTGCTATTCTGATTTGACCGATTTCAGTTTCAAACAACATTTTCTAATATTCTAGATTTTTCGTGATTTTCTGGAATTTTCCTGAATTAAGTTGAAAATCTTCAAAACCGGGGTCGACCAATACCGCGGACCGATTCTCAGATTTTTTATTTACAAACGGAGTTGAAATTCTAAAAACGAATTTCCTGTAACTTCTTAAAATCACATTTTCTATCTAAATACTTTTTTGAGAATTTTCTAAATTTATCAAAATTCCACTGGATTGGGTGTCGGCCAGTATCACTGGTTGATTCCAAGAATTTTAGTTTACAATTGGAATCAAATTTCTGGATTCCTCTTTCATATTACTTATTAGAATTATATTTTCTCCTTTCTGGCATTTTCTGAGATTTTTCAGATTTTATCAAAATCTGGCCGACCCGGTGTAGACCGGTGTCAACGGTTGACTTCAGAATTTTATTTTGAAAATGGAATTGAATTTCTAAAAATCGATTTCATCAAAAATCTTTATATAATATTTATTATTTTTGAGAATTTTTGGGAGGCTTTCCAAGCTACTTAAATTTTTGGACTTTTCTGGAGTTTTCGGTGTTTTCCCAGATACCGGAATTTTATCCAGATATTCCACTTTCTCTTTTTCCTATTTTCTCTCTCCTTTCTTAGACGCAAGTTTCACCAACTTAGATTCATCATTAAATGCAGAGATCCTCTCCATACTGCATTTAATGCGCTGCTAATCAATTCCAATCGAGTCAAATCTGACTTTTGTCCTTTCTGTAAACGCAGTATTCGCGTTTTTCCCAAACGCGAGTTTTCATCCTCGCGTCTGGGCAATTTTCAGACGCGAGTCTTTGTTGGATGGGGACGCAGCCCATTCCCTTTGAATGAAACGCATGTTTCATTTAATATGAATCCCAATGGCAACTTGTAATTTCTCCAAAACTCCTTTATATATATAAACCCCCACTCCTTCTCTCTCTTTCATTAATTTCTTTCCATCTTTCTCTTCCAGCCAACAACAAGCCAACGAGCACAGCATGGTGCTTCCTTTGGCCGGCCATGCTCCACCTCTCCCCCTCCATTTCCACCACCATCTCCTCCACCAACTCCACCACCATTTCCCCTCCATCTCCTCCTCCATTCCAACAACAACAACCACAACACCATCTTCATCACCCTCTTCTTCCTCCATTTCTAACCAAAATAACCCATTCTCACCACCAACTTCACCACCTTACCCACCACCATCTACACCACCTTAGCCACCACGAAACACGCCATCTTCTTCTCCTCGTCATTCTCTTTCCAACGGACCTACTCGTCGCTCTCCGAACCACCATTTTCAAAACTCCATTTTCACCAAATGAACTACACTTGCACCCCACAATTTGCTTGGGCTTGGAGCTTTGGTCACCTTCTCCGGCCAACTCCGGCCGTCGCCGGTGACCGCCGGCCATCGCCGGCTACCATCCCCCTTCCATTCTTCTTTCCTTTCTTTCCTTTCCTTCTTTTTTTCTTCCCTTCATTCATTCTTTCTTTCCTTCTCTTTTATTTCCTTCTTTCTTTTTCCTTTCCTTTGATTCCAAAACCTGCGTCCCTCTCTCCCCATTTCCTGCGTCTCACTCCCTGTCTCTCTCTTGTCCTGTCTCTCTCTCTCTTTCACTCTATTACTAGACGCGGCTCACCCCCGCGTTCAAGCAATTCTTTAACGCGATCCACGAGTTCTTGTATCAACACGACGCGGAGCTCATGCCCGCGTCTGTGTTCTTCTTGTGCTAACGCGACGCGGAACCCACGACCGCGTCCGCGTTCTTCTTGTGTTATAACTTGAACGCGGGTCTCGAACCTCGCGTTTGTGGCATCTACGCGACGCGACTCCCGCGTCTGCGACCCCCGCGTCTCACTCTAGAACCCGCATCTCCCTGTACTCTCTCTCTCTCCATGGACTTCTCTCTCTAACTTTCACATTCTCTCTCCTCTCTCTCATTCTGTTTCTCTCTTGATTTTCTCCTCTCTCTCTATCTCTTTCTCTTTAACGCGTTGACGCGTTGATTTTCTAGATTCCGGAGATCGAGGATTTCACTGTGTTTTCTAAAGACTTAGGCGAGTGTCCTCGCCTCCATTCGATTTTTCCCTTTTATCGGATCGACTTGTATTTGCATTATGTATCACTTGACAACGGATGTGTTATCATTTACCATGCTACTACTGGACACCTGCTTCTGTTATGTTATCTCTTATCACTTGTTCCTTGTTATGACATGACTTCCTACCTGTCACCTGCCTAATCACTTGTCACTGTCATGATTCAAACCTGACACCTGTTATGATTATCTCTCTACCCATGATTATCACATTACGGGAATGTAGTACTTGTTCTCTTGTTATGAACTCCCGTTATGCTTGTTATGTACTCCTGTTATGACCAGTTATGATCCTACTCATTCCCGTAATCCGATAATTATGTTAATAAGATATAAAAAGGATAACTTGCACAGGGAATGGGAGGAAGTGATAGATGCCGGTATGATGCCTTGCTTATAGTAATGGAATACAAAACTGACGATTTGTGTTAGGGGGATTTCAGGCCCCCAGAAGATGCGTGTTAGGGGATTTAAGGCCCCAATGGCTGTGTCCCGGGCGGACGGGAACTACTATAAGCATGAGCTATCAGTTCTTCATCAGCTTCCAATAACCAACCTCGACTTACTTATACATGGATGTATGTGTGTTGAGATGTACACCGGGACACATACCTAGATATATGGGTCGGACGAGTAATACTAATAAAGTGCCAAGATAATAACTTGTTGTGTTGCTCTACAACTTAGTTATACCACTTGTTTCGCCACAATTGCATTCATCAAGTTTTACTTCGAATTCCGGTTTTATATTTATTATATTATACCTGTCATGTCCTGCCTTTCCACTTATATTCTATTCCACCAGTCTCCTGCCCTTATCTTATCATATCATGAGTAGTTCCTGCTTGATATTACTTGTTATATACCTACTTACCCTTGCATGCATGTGCTCACGACACGATTTTCCTATGCATGTTTATGATTCGGATTTGTTGACACACTTATACTTATCTTGGCACGCCATCTGGCATTCACATCACCACTCGCTAGGGGAGTTCTGACTCCTCTGGATCCTCATGTCCAGGTCCTGGAGCTTGGAGCTAGGGGATTCTCTTTGTTGCTGACCTGAGAAGTGCAGCGGTAGCTTGGAACTCCAGCAGACCATCTGAAGCTCTATCCTTCCAGGCCCCCTGTACGCCTCTCGAGTTTTCCTTTTATAAACTCGTGAGTGCCTTTATATTGTTCATACTTGTACTTCTCTTTGTATTCTCTGATTTGCGCCTGTCGGTGATGTAATATTCTTGTAATATTGTGTCACATCTGGTGATAACTTTATAATTGTACTTATATGTTGGAATGTATAATGCACCACATGCTTCCGTACTCTGATTCTTGCCTGTACTGATGCTTAGCGTATATACGTGAGGGTATTTCTGACCTGCATATATACGTCGCAGTAACGTCTCCGTATCCGCGGGATCGGGGCGTTACACAGTCAGTCGACCACCTCACTACCAAAGAGTGGGGGATGCCAGTCGATCGATCGCCCCCCACTAACAGAGTGGGCTTCTTGCGCTGGTCGATCGGACAGTCGACCAGCAGTCAAATTCTGCAGCTGTTGTGAACCAAACCCATTGTGATTTTTTTACCTCTCTCACTCTTAGCTATATAAAGAGGAGTTGTAACCTATTGTGGGTAAGCTTGCTGAGTGAGTTCTTAAGAGAACAATTTGTAATCCTCTTATATGTTTGTTAACCAACAATAGATCTCTCTCTTCTACCTCGGGAACATAGGCGATCTTATGAAACCTCGTTAAATATTGTGTGTCTCTTTCTTGGTTGGTTGTTTGTGATCTAGGGTTTGTTCTTGGTCATCTCCAGGTTCCTACATGTGGTATCAGAGTTCTAGGCTATTCTTGGGGTTGTTTGGTGGAGTGGATCTTGATTTGGAGCTGGGTTCTCGTAGATCTGAAGCTTTGATGGTGATAAAATCAGATTTTCATTATATTGGATCTCATCTTCTATCTTTTGGTGGAGAGATCAATTAAAAACTCTACTTAGAATTCCAATTGGAGATAAAAATTCTATCTTTATCTTGCAGAGATGTTCCATAGCTGTGTTATCTTGCTTGGTTGTGGGAATTTAGAGTAGAAATGGCTGAAGAAACATCCGATGGGAATGGTTCTTTCATTGTAAAGAACATACAGAATATTCATCACCTAAAAATTGATGTGGTGAAGATTGATGGCACAAATAATTTTGAATTGTTGAGATGCGAGGTATTAGATGCGCTTTTTTCGTAGAATTTGGAGGATACTCTTAAGCTTCAAGGGACCAACGAAAGTAGATGAGAAACTCAATTATGATTGATCTGAAATCAATCGTTTGGATCCGTAGTGATAGGTTGAAATCAATTATAACTTTGCATTTGTGATTCATCTAGATCGTGTAGTGCAGCTGTGTTTGGTCTGTTGGACAGAGATTGTGTGTCGATCTTGTGGTGGAGATCGTGTGTCGATCTTGTGGTGGAGAAAGAAAGGAGATTGATATTGTAGAAAAACAGAAGAAGCAGGCAGGGCATTAGAACAGTAGACTGCCCGGTCGACCAACATTCAAACATGGCACATTGGGTAATGTCGACCGACCGTCGTCGACCGCCCTACTAACAGGGAGTGAAGAATGCCAGTCGATTGATCGGCCCACTAACAAAGAGTGGAAGATGCCAGTCGGTCGACTGCCCCACTAACAGAGAGTGGGGGATGCTAGTCGGTTGACCGCCCCCACTAACAGAGAGTGGGTTGCTTGCGCCGGTCGATCGGGCAATCGACCGGCAGTCAGATCTGCAGCTGCTGTGAACCGAACCCATTGTGATTTTTTGCCTCTCTCTCACTCATGGCCATATAAAGAGGAGTTGTAACCCATTTGAGTAAGTTTGTTGAGTGAGTTCTTAAGAGAACAATTTGTAATCCTCTTTTATGCTTATTAATTGTAATACCTCGTTTCCGGAATACGTACTTTGTTGCGTATTCAGCTTTTCAACCGTATTTTCCGAATTACCTTCCGTATTTATCCGATTTCAATTTCAAATATCATTTTCCAATTTATTAGATTTTATGTGATTTTCTGGAATTTTCTAGAATTAAAATGAATTTCTTCAAAACCGGTGTCGACCAGCACCGCTGATCAATTTTCTGATTTGTATTTTCCAAACTGTTAGGAATTTTCAGAAAGTCCTTTAGACTTTATTAATTAGAATCCTATTTCTTAAATAAAGCTTTTTTCTGAGGATTTTAGGATTTTGTGAAAATTCCCACGGAGTCGGTAAATTACTGATACCGGGATTTTTATAATTAAAACTATAAGGTATTTCTCAGAAAGGACTTCATTTTAAGTCTTTTTATATTATTATAGATTTTTGGTGAAAATTTGGAGTCGTTCCGAGATATTTGATTTCGGGACGTATCCGGTATTTCCGAAATGTTTTCCGTACTTTCGACTTTGTCCCGGGAACCCACGGTTTTAATTTCATAATTTTCTGAGTTAGGGAAAATATCCTTTCAATTTAATTTTCCTTCTTTTTCTTTTTTCTATTTTCTCTTCCTTCTTCATTAAGCCAAAAGAGTTTTGAATTTCCAAAATCCCAATTATTTCCACCTCTCCACTTTCCACACTCTTCCACATTAATTGCTTCATTAATGACCCTCCACCTCATCTCCACTTGGCTTCATTTGATTGGCCAAGGAAGCCACCTCATCTCCACTTGGCTTCATTTGATTGGTCAAGAAAATATCTCATTTACACATTTGCACAAAAGCCCCTCTCTTTCTTAAAATTCCATCCCCTTTACAAATTCAAAATCCTATTTAAACCAAACCCTTTACATTTTCATCTTTTACTTCATTTCCTCAAGAATTCCAACCTTAGCAAAATCTCTCTCTTTCTCAAAGCAAACCCTAGGTCTCCTTGCCATCTCAAGAACCGCAACTTGGATTTTGGGATCGTCCGAGTTATCGCCGAGAATCAAGTTGGTATTTCGGCTCGTCCGGAACTCGTAGAAACTCCAAACGACCGTTCGAGGTGAGTATCTTTACTCACCAAGACTCGTAATATTCCTAGTATATTTGTGTTGATAGATCATGTCACTTTATGTTATAAAAATCATATTTTTATCCATCCAAAACAACCACCACAAAAATCTGGATTTTTAGTCAGACCACAGCCTATTTCAGAACATCGGTCGACCGGCCCTATGGGGGCAGTCGACCGATATGCACAAACGTGCACAGATTTGGGCTAGCGGTCGACCGGTCCATAGACCAGTCGACCGGCTAGGAGACCTGGAGCTCACCTGGAGCTCCAGATTCGGTACGGTCGACCGGCAGTCGACCGATACCCTACCGCCCTTGCAAAGCCCAGTCGACCGGCAGTCGACCGGTCGATTCTGGAGCTCACGCACTTTGGCCAGTCGACCGGCAGTCGACTGGCAACCCTACCGCCTTCACAATTCCCGGTCGACCGGCAGTCGACCGGAGGTCGACCGCCAGTTCAAACCTGGGCCAGAATTCTGTTTCCTTTTCTGTTTTAAATTCTGGTCTTACATTGATACATGTGTGATATGTTAATCTCGTTTATGCTTCATAATTGCTACCACATGACATGTTACTTGGTGGATCACACCACTTATACTTCATGACTTGTTCCATGTACTTTCATGTTAGGACTTGTAGGACTTGTTATTAATATGTATATCTCCACCTTATCATGCTATCACTTATACCAAGCATGATAGACTTGACTTTTGTATAAAATAGACCAACTTACATTGGGTCCGGGGAAGACATGCGGATATCGATATGTGTTCGTGTTTACAGTGGCTTTTAGGAGTGTTGTGCAACCCATGTTCCGGTCTGACCTGTGGGCCTCCAGGGGACCGAGGGGAGAGCTTGATCCCTGTATTGCTGGTACCATATTGATGAGGGCATACATAAGTCCCTCCTATTGGGCCTAACGGCTGGCTTCCGTCACCAAGCAACGGAACAATATTGGACCGTTATCCCGGGCATGTACGGGGTCCACTGTAAACATAGTTCGTCGATACAACCGCTGATTTCCAATAACCCCTTGCCTTGTTGAGATATGGATCTATGTGCTCTGGGACGCTGGGTCACATAGCTAGATATCCCAATGAGACAAGTAATAATAAGACGTTAATTGTAGATGTATTGTTTTATGACCTTATATGATATTGTTCTCATCACTTGTTAGTCGATACCACTTATTACTGTTTCATCTTCTTATTCTTGTTCCTTCGCCACTTGGCCATATCTTGTTTATTATTATATGTCTTGATTCTGTGGATTTGCATATTCAGATTCTGAGACTTGGAACGAAGTGGAGCCATCCACTGAGGACCAAGAGTATCTGAGCGAGCAGTCTGATCTGTTCTAGTTCTCCCGTGCCAGACCCTTCCTTTTGACTCACGGGATCTTCGTCCTGCTCGTGAGCATCTCGTGTATGTCTTGTATATTTTACTTTTGGACTTGTTATGATAAAGACACATGTAATGTGTATATGTTTATCATACTGTGATGACTTTGTATATGAATCTTTTATGTTGGCATATGAATATACCACGCTTTGTGTTGTACTCTGATCCTTGCTTGTACTTTTATGCTTAGCGTATATACGTGGGGCTTCTTTTGACCTACGTATATACGTTGCAGTGACGTCCCCGTATCCGTGGAATCGGGGCGTTACAGGTTGGTATCAGAGCCTAGGCTCTCAAACCTAAAGTACAATTGTGGCAAATTCTAGAAATTTGCTTATGCCAACTATAATGTACAAAGTTATAGAGTCCGTCTTGCTTCCTTCATTGATCAATTCCTTCGTATCCTGAACTCTTTTCAATTGTTTTCAATTCCAGTCAATTCCAGTTATCATACGGTATGGAGAGACGCTCGGGTCGTAACAACGTTGGGCAGGTGCCGAATGGACCTGTAGGCGGAGAGAATGCTGATGTCCTACAGATCATTCGGGCTATGGTGGAAAATCAGCAGCATCAGATGGATAACCAGCAGCAGTGCCAGCAGCGGCAAATGGAGAACCAGCAGCAGCAAATGGAGAATCAACAACAGCAGACCGAACTCCTTAGGCAAGAGCTAACAGCCCCAAGAGGACAGAAGCCTGGGAACGTGTCCGATTTCCGACGGCTGCAGCCAGCCATCTTCACTGGAGGAGAGAAACCATTGGAGGCTGAGCAGTGGTTGACGGACACTACGGATCTGCTGAACGCCGCCCGTGTACCAAAGGAGGATCAGGTTGAAGTCGCCAAGATTCAGCTTAAAGACATAGCTCGAACTTGGTGGTTGGCGGAGGAAGCTAGACTGGGGAAGCCCATCACTTGGGATACATTCTCCGAGAGTTTTTACAGCCGGTTCTTCTTCCTGATACGGCGCAGCAAGAGATGGAGGAGCAATTCATCAGACTCCAGCAGGGAAACAAGTCGGTGGACGAGTACGCAGCAGACTTCCTTAGACTCAGCCGCTTCGCCCCGTATATGGTGACGGATGAGAAGAAGCGTGCAAGTCGATTTCAGAAGGGTCTTCAGATGAAGATTCAGATGTACCTCATGCCCCAACACTTGAAGACATATGCAAGTGTTCTCTCTACCGCTCGGAAAGTAGAGCGGGGGTTTGAGAAGACTTGGGGGAATCAGATGGGACAGCAGGCCATGAAGAGGCCATTTATGCCTATGGGGCGAGGAGTTCCATTCAGAGTGGCGAAGACCCAGAGGCAGCCTTTCAGACCAGCGCCTTATCAGCCAGCCCAATCACTTCCTGTCTGCAACTTTTGTGGGAAGCTAGGGCACATTCGACCCAATTGCCGGAGGGCAAATGGTTTGTGTTTATGGTGTGGGTCTCGAGATCATGCAGTAGAGACTTGTCCACACCGGAGATTTGGGACAACCAACCAGACCTTGCCAGCACTTCCAGGGCCGAGTGGACAGCGGGTAGTACCAGGACCGCTTGGGCAGAGAAGTCAGGGACCGGCAGTGAGGAGAGACCAGGGGCCAGTGGTGAGGAGACCACCCCTTCCTCCACAGCATATGATACGCCCAGTGCAGAAAGGAGGCAGGACAGCGGCCGGGCGTGGCAGGGGTCAGGCTTACAACCTGACGGAGGCAGAGGCTGAGGCATCAGAGGAGGTGATTACAGGTAACATCAGTGTACATTCACATCCGGTTCTCGCCTTATTTGATTCAGGCGCATCCCATTGTTACATCTCCGATAAATTTGTGGCCGTCCATTCTATTCCTGTTAGATTACTAGACCACAAGTGGGAGATAAGTACCGGGAATGGGGTAGTCTTCTCATCTAGAGTATGTACTGACTGTCCAGTAGAACTGTGTGACAAGGTCTTAGCCATAGATATGCTCGTGCTCGATACTAAGGGGTACGATGTGATCTTAGGCATGACCTGGCTCAGTCAGTATCATGCTATAATTGATTGTAGAGAGAAGAAGATCAATTTTAGAATTCCCCATCAGCCTGAGTTTCAGTTTAGTGGAGAAGTGAAGTCCACTAAGGGAAAGCAGATCATTTCATCGGAAGTTCAGAAGCAGAAGGTGCCAGTGTGGGATGAATTCCCGGAGGTGTTTGCGGAGATTACAGGATTGCCACCTGTCAGGACGATTGAGTTCTCCATTGAGACTATCCCAGGGGCATCTCCTATATCTAAGGCTCCGTACAGGATGGCACCAACAGAGTTGGAAATCCTGAAGAAGCAGCTGCAGGAGTTATCAGATAAGGGATTGATCAGGCCAAGTACTTCACCGTGGGGAGCTCCAGTATTGTTGGCCAATAAGAAGGATGGTAGCAAGAGACTTTGTATTGACTATAGGGAGTTAAACAAAGTCACCATCAAGAACAGGTATCCCCTTCCCAGAATAGATGACTTATTTGATCAGCTTCATGGAGCCCGTGTATTCTCCAAGTTGGACTTACAGTCGGGCTATCATCAGTTGAGAGTGAAGAAGGAGGATAGACTGAAGACGGCATTTAGGACCCGATATGGCCACTACGAGTTTCTTGTTATGCCTTTCGGAGTCACTAATGCCCCTGCAGTGTTTATGGACTTGATGAACCGAGTGTTCTCACCCTTCTTGGATCAGTTTGTTGTTGTCTTCATCGACGACATCTTGATTTATTCTAAGAACAGGAAGGAGCATGAAGAACACTTGAAGATTGTGTTGCAGACACTTCAGCAGGAGCAGCTTCATGCCAAGAGGAGCAAGTGCGAGTTCTGGCTAGACAGTATAGCATTCCTCGGACATGTGGTGTCAGCAGAAGGTGTATCCGTTGATCCGGGCAAGGTACAAGCAGTAAAGGAGTGGCCAGTCCCGAGGACAGTGACAGAGATAAAGAGCTTTCTTGGACTAGCTGGATACTACAGACGCTTCATCCAGGATTTCTCTCGGATTGCAGCTCCATTGACGAAGCTTACCAGGAAAGGGGAGAAGTACATCTGGACAGAGGAGTGTGATGCAGCCTTCGAGCAGTTGAAGCAAAGCTCATTTCAGCTCCTATCTTGAGAACTCCCTCAGGGAGAGGAGGGATGGTCATCTTTAGTGATGCCTCAGGTAAAGGCCTAGGATGCGTGCTTATGCAACATGATCATGTTATCGCATATGCATCCAGGCAGTTGAAACCTCATGAGAGGAATTACCCAACTCATGATCTGGAGTTGGCAGCAGTGATCTTTGCATTAAAGATTTGGAGGCACTATCTTCTGGGAGATAGAGTGCTGATATATACAGATCACAAGAGCCTCAAGTATATCTTCTCGCAGAAGGAGTTGAATATGAGGCAGAGGCGGTGGCTGGAGCTTATGGCAGACTACGACATTGACTTGCAATATCATCCAGGCAAGGTCAATACAGTCCCGGATGCTTTGAGTAGGATGCCAGAGAACAGAGTACTTGTCCAGTTCACTCAGCAGGAGGACTTGATTCGGGATTTCATCCGATTGGATTTGATGGTGGTCCGAGGAGCTGAGAAGACAGGACAGCTTATGGCTTTACAGATCCAGTCTTCACTGATAGAGGAGATTAAGGTAGCCCAGAAGGAGGATCCCAGACTCCAGACATTTAGAGATCAGGTCGAGGCTGGATTGAGGACGGATATCTGTATTCGTCCTGATGATGCCTTGTGCTTTGGAGATAGGCTTTGTGTTCCCCAGGGAGAAGTGAGACAGAAGATTTTGGCTGAAGCACACAGTTCAGCCTACTCTATACACCCGGGGGGAAACAAGATGTACCAAGACCTGAAGAAGCACTTCTGGTGGAATGCCATGAAGAGAGAGATAGCTCAATTTGTGGCTAAGTGCTTGGTGTGCCAGCAAATAAAGATCGAGCATCAGAGATCGGCTGGACTTCTGCAACCCTTGCCAATACCTGAGTGGAAGTGGGAGCATATCACTATGGACTTCGTCACAGCATTACCTCGTAGTCCCAAGGGTAATAATGCTGTGTGGGTTATCATTGACCGTCTCACTAAGTCGGCCCACTTCATACCATTCCGGGTCGGTCAGACGACAGAGGTGTTGGCGGAGAAGTATATGAAGGAAGTGGTCCGTCTGCATGGAGTGCCAGTCAGTATTGTTTCAGACAGAGATACGAGATTCAGATCTCACTTTTGGGAGAGTCTCCAAGAGAGTCTGGGCACTCGTCTGAAGTTCAGTACAGCTTATCATCCCCAGACGGACGGACAGTCGGAGCGGACCATCCAGATCCTCGAGGACATGCTTAGAGCTTGCATGATTGAGTTTGGAGGTTCTTGGGAAGACCATCTACACTTGGCCGAGTTTTCTTATAACAACAGTTACCAGGCAAGTATAAAGATGGCACCTTTTGAGGCACTGTATGGGAGGAAGTGTCGATCACCGATTTGTTGGGATGAGGTCGGTGAGCGGAGTTTATTGGGACCAGAGATGTTGATCCAGACGACGGAGAAAATCAAGATTATCAGGGATCATCTCAGGGCAGCTCAGAGCAGGCAAAAGAGTTGGGCAGATTCTCGGAGGAGGCCATTGGAATTCGGAGTTGGAGATCATGTGTTCCTGAAGATTTCACCGACTAAGGGAGTGATCCGTTTCGGCACTCGTGGGAAACTAAGTCCAAGGTATATCGGCCCATTCGAGATATTGGATCGAGTGGGAGATGTATCTTATCGATTGGCGCTGCCGCCATCGTTGGACGGAGTTCATAATGTTTTCCACGTGTCTCAGTTAAGAAGATATGTGAGGGATGACAGCCATATTTTAGATCATTCCGAACTGGAGTTACAACCAGACTTATCTTATCAGGAGCAGCCAATGGCCATCTTAGACAGGAGTGTCAAGACACTGAAGAGCAAGGATATACCTTTAGTATTAGTGTCTTGGAACCGCCATGTGCCAGGAGAGGCCACATGGGAGCGAGAGGACGTCATCCGAGAACGATACCCGCAACTCTTCACCACTTGGTAAGACTCTTCCCTTCTATCTCTACCGTTATATTCCATCTATCATGTCTTCCTTGTTGTCTTTCATCTTGCGAAATTTCGAGGACGAAATTTTTGTAAGGTGGGTAGATTGTAATACCTCGTTTCCGGAATACGTACTTTGTTGCGTATTCAGCTTTTCAACCGTATTTTCCGAATTACCTTCCGTATTTATCCGATTTCAATTTCAAATATCATTTTCCAATTTATTAGATTTTATGTGATTTTCTGGAATTTTCTAGAATTAAAATGAATTTCTTCAAAACCGGTGTCGACCAGCACCGCTGATCAATTTTCTGATTTGTATTTTCCAAACTGTTAGGAATTTTCAGAAAGTCCTTTAGACTTTATTAATTAGAATCCTATTTCTTAAATAAAGCTTTTTTCTGAGGATTTTAGGATTTTGTGAAAATTCCCACGGAGTCGGTAAATTACTGATACCGGGATTTTTATAATTAAAACTATAAGGTATTTCTCAGAAAGGACTTCATTTTAAGTCTTTTTATATTATTATAGATTTTTGGTGAAAATTTGGAGTCGTTCCGAGATATTTGATTTCGGGACGTATCCGGTATTTCCGAAATGTTTTCCGTACTTTCGACTTTGTCCCGGGAACCCACGGTTTTAATTTCATAATTTTCTGAGTTAGGGAAAATATCCTTTCAATTTAATTTTCCTTCTTTTTCTTTTTTCTATTTTCTCTTCCTTCTTCATTAAGCCAAAGAGTTTTGAATTTCCAAAATCCCAATTATTTCCACCTCTCCACTTTCCACACTCTTCCACATTAATTGCTTCATTAATGACCCTCCACCTCATCTCCACTTGGCTTCATTTGATTGGCCAAGGAAGCCACCTCATCTCCACTTGGCTTCATTTGATTGGTCAAGAAAATATCTCATTTACACATTTGCACAAAAGCCCCTCTCTTTCTTAAAATTCCATCCCCTTTACAAATTCAAAATCCTATTTAAACCAAACCTTTACATTTTCATCTTTTACTTCATTTCCTCAAGAATTCCAACCTTAGCAAAATCTCTCTCTTTCTCAAAGCAAACCCTAGGTCTCCTTGCCATCTCAAGAACCGCAACTTGGATTTTGGGATCGTCCGAGTTATCGCCGAGAATCAAGTTGTATTTCGGCTCGTCCGGAACTCGTAGAAACTCCAAACGACCGTTCGAGGTGAGTATCTTTACTCACCAAGACTCGTAATATTCCTAGTATATTTGTGTTGATAGATCATGTCACTTTATGTTATAAAAATCATATTTTTATCCATCCAAAACAACCACCACAAAAATCTGGATTTTTAGTCAGACCACAGCCTATTTCAGAACATCGGTCGACCGGCCCTATGGGGGCAGTCGACCGATATGCACAAACGTGCACAGATTTGGGCTAGCGGTCGACCGGTCCATAGACCAGTCGACCGGCTAGGAGACCTGGAGCTCACCTGGAGCTCCAGATTCGGTACGGTCGACCGGCAGTCGACCGATACCCTACCGCCCTTGCAAAGCCCAGTCGACCGGCAGTCGACCGGTCGATTCTGGAGCTCACGCACTTTGGCCAGTCGACCGGCAGTCGACTGGCAACCCTACCGCCTTCACAATTCCCGGTCGACCGGCAGTCGACCGGAGGTCGACCGCCAGTTCAAACCTGGGCCAGAATTCTGTTTCCTTTTCTGTTTTAAATTCTGGTCTTACATTGATACATGTGTGATATGTTAATCTCGTTTATGCTTCATAATTGCTACCACATGACATGTTACTTGGTGGATCACACCACTTATACTTCATGACTTGTTCCATGTACTTTCATGTTAGGACTTGTAGGACTTGTTAATTAATATGTATATCTCCACTTATCATGCTATCACTTATACCAAGCATGATAGACTTGACTTTTGTATAAAATAGACCAACTTACATTGGGTCCGGGGGAAGACATGCGGATATCGATATGTGTTCGTGTTTACAGTGGCTTTTAGGAGTGTTGTGCAACCCATGTTCCGGTCTGACCTGTGGGCCTCCAGGGGACCGAGGGGAGAGCTTGATCCCTGTATTGCTGGTACCATATTGATGAGGGCATACATAAGTCCCTCCTATTGGGCCTAACGCTGGCTTCCGTCACCAAGCAACGGAACAATATTGGACCGTTATCCCGGGCATGTACGGGGTCCACTGTAAACATAGTTCGTCGATACAACCGCTGATTTCCAATAACCCCCTTGCCTTGTTGAGATATGGATCTATGTGCTCTGGGACGCTGGGTCACATAGCTAGATATCCCAATGAGACAAGTAATAATAAGACGTTAATTGTAGATGTATTGTTTTATGACCTTATATGATATTGTTCTCATCACTTGTTAGTCGATACCACTTATTACTGTTTCATCTTCTTATTCTTGTTCCTTCGCCACTTGGCCATATCTTGTTTATTATTATATGTCTTGATTCTGTGGATTTGCATATTCAGATTCTGAGACTTGGAACGAAGTGGAGCCATCCACTGAGGACCAAGAGTATCTGAGCGAGCAGTCTGATCTGTTCTAGTTCTCCCGTGCCAGACCCTTCCTTTTGACTCACGGGATCTTCGTCCTGCTCGTGAGCATCTCGTGTATGTCTTGTATATTTTACTTTTGGACTTGTTATGATAAAGACACATGTAATGTGTATATGTTTATCATACTGTGATGACTTTGTATATGAATCTTTTATGTTGGCATATGAATATACCACGCTTTGTGTTGTACTCTGATCCTTGCTTGTACTTTTATGCTTAGCGTATATACGTGGGGGCTTCTTTTGACCTACGTATATACGTTGCAGTGACGTCCCCGTATCCGTGGAATCGGGGCGTTACATTAATCATCACTACATCTCTCTCTTCTGCTCTGGGGACATAAGCGATCTTACCGAACCGTGTTATATATTGTGGTCTCCTCTTGGGCTGGTTGTTTGTGATCTAGATTTGTTCTTGGCCATCTCCAGGTTCCTACAATCATTGCATGTAGTTTCAGTTTGAGTATTCAATATTGGTGACCATAAGCTTTTATTCCTCGCATGTTGTTGAGACCACAAGTGGGAGGAATTATGGAAGAAAAGGTAGTAAGCCTGTACAGCTCCCAACTCATTTATGTCATTTTCTTTTCCACTTTTGGGGACCATTAATAAGGCTTTAAAGTTGAAAATGGTATGTCAGTTAAATAATTTCTTTATAAGCAGAATATATAATACATTTGCACATATCTACTCTATTGTTTCTTTTTAACTGCAATTCCCCACCCAATCCTAACCGGGTTCGGTTCATGTGTGTGAGCCACACACACATACAAAGGGTCAATCCGGCGTTGACACGTGGACTGGTCTTCTTATAATATGTTATATGTGTGGGCCTCACATACATATTATAAGGGATTATAAGATGATCAGTCTAACGTGTCAACGCCGAATTGGCTCTCTTATTATATGTGTGTGTGGCTCACACACATGAACCGAACCCATCCTAACCCCCCCCCCACCCTCCGCCACCCCCCCCCCAAACACTCCCCACAAAAAAAAAAAAAAAAAAAAAAAAACTAGTTTCGGCTAATACAATGGTAGCCATGACGAGACGGTCACAAGTTCAGCAAAATTCCTCGGACATGAGAAGAATTTTTCCTTATGTAGAAAGAGAACTTGAGGAGGATTGATTAGATATATAATCACATATTCACAAGATACCACTTCTAGTAATTAGAAGTAAAAGGGTCATCTTATATTCATATAAATAAATAAAATCATTGCATAAATAGCGAAGAGTGGCAATAACCACCTTATATTTGTGTTGAAAAAAATTAAATTAAAATAAGCCAGTTACATTTTCAAACTTGTAACAACCATGTGCCTTTCCATACTGTGCAGTTTCCTCTGGTGTTAATTTATTGAATTATTTCAAATTATTAAACAAAGAACTTAATACTTGTTGACTTTCTGTAAGAAGGACTAATATGCATCACATAGCATTGTTATCACGGGCAATGGTTAAACAGCAAAACTAAGCATACAGATCACAACCCAAGAAAGAAAAACAAACAAACAAACAAAAGGGAGAATGTACTTTTAACTGTCATCAGCCATTTGAAAAGCTCTTCTACTGTGAGTCTCTGAGAATTCTGTACGTAAATTTGTCAAACATGGACAAAGCAGACAGAGAATACAATTCTGTAAAACTTGGCATTTTGTGTAACATGCATGCATATCTCTCGTAATGCTTGGACCTTAGATTGCCAGCTAATGCACTGTATACTATTATTTCAGAGATTGGAGTCACTTGGTACTGAGATAGATTAGGGTAAGATGGGGACCAATAGGAGGACTGAGGTCCAACTCATTTCCCCTGTACGTACAATATAATACTACTACAACATTCTCCTCACTTGATCGGCCCACCACTATCAATCCCACCACTAACACTGGTCTAGATTTGATCTAAATCACCAAAAACTGAGCAACTTGACTTGATGCTGTTTCCCACATGGGATCTCTCTCTCTCTCTCTCTCTCTACATGAGATTTCTTTCTCCATCATCTCATGTCATGATATATGCAGCACATAATGAGCATAAAGGCATCGAGTAAACAATGTAAAGTTGTTCATCTAAAATATGGAGAGAAAGTCGTGTAACCTTATTGTAGGCTGTCTAAAAAATCATTGAAGACAAGTCTTCAAAAGCAGAATCCCAAAACTCCAGACGCAGGGCTAATCTCAGCAGCACCAAGGCGCGTGGGTCGAAACCCGCGTCTCAGCCAGCACTGCAGCACCAAAGCGCGTGGGTCAAAACCCGCGTCTCAGCCAGTACTGCAGCACCAAGGCGCGTGGGTCGAAACCCGCGTCTCAGCCAGCACTGCAGCACCAAGGCGCGTGGGTCGAAACCCGCGTCTCAGCCAGCACTGCAGCACCAAGGCACGTGGGTCGACACCCGCGTCTCAGTTGTAACCGTCCCGGTTATAGGGTCAATCACGGCCCACATAACGGGGAAAGTTAACCCCTATTATGGAGTGTTTTTAGGAGGCACGTTCACTCCTGAAACCTCTATAAATAGCCCCGTTGCTATGGAGAAGAGGTCGGATTTTTTGGAGAGAGATCAGAGAAGAACTTGATTCGAGAGTTTCTACAGAGAGTCCAACTCTTCAACTAACTTGCTGCGTACAAGTTAGTCCTTGCCTACAATCTCTTTGAGATTTTGGTCGACAGAGCTGTGTTGCTCCGTCCGCCAACCGAAGAGAAGATCCCCAGAAGTTCCTGACGTTCACCCGGTCAACGAAAAATAAGATTCACTTTCCACCGCCACTCGAAGAACCCAGCACTAAACAAAGGGTGTTGGCCCAAAGGCCTTCCACCCTAGTTTTGATGATGATTAACTCATGTAGTTATGTTTACTAATAATCTTGTGTTGTTTAAGTTTCAGATCATTAACCAAGATATTAGTTGGTGATTAGCTTCAACAAGGAGTTTAGAAGCTTTTCATGATGATTCCAGGGCCAAAGCTTCAAGATCACATATTGCCTAGCCCATGGATGGAGTTTTGGAGCAAGTCAACTTGAAGATGAAGATCATCAAGAAGACTTAGGTATCCATAGTTTAGATAGTGTGTTTTAGATCCATTTGTAAAGCTTAGTATAGTTGATATGCTCAAGTGCATAACACACACGTTTTCATGGTTTGGGATTGGTTTTCATGAATAGTAGATCAAAACAAGTTTACATGATTTTTATGTATATTAGATGTGTTCAATATACATACATGCTTCATATCTTAAACAAACTTATTTTGATATGTCTATTCATGAGTTTTTAGGAAAATCAGATTTCCTATTGGAAAAATCCAAGTTTGATAAAAATACATATTTTGGTTTTTGGTAAAAATGATAAGACACAAAATAGTTCATATTGATTGATTTTTGAGCGCTAAACTTTTTACCACATGTTTTATATCAATACAAAATGATAAAACTATTTTGGTGATTTTTAGAAGTGTTAAAAGATTTTGGAAAAATATTTTACACTGTTTTTCTGACCCAGATTTCTGTTCCAGGCTTCAATCAACTGACCTAGTCGACTTGGGTGAAGTCGGTCGACCGGGCCGGTCGACCGACGTGCACAGAACTGTGCACGTTTGGCAGCTCTGGGACGGTCGAGCCGGGCGGTCGACCGGGTCTCAGAACAGTGCTCTCTGTTTGTTTGGGTCGACCGGGCCGGTCGACCGTGGTTGCCCAACGGTCACATTTCTGACTGTTGGCGGTCGACCGGGCCGGTCGACCGTCAGCCTGTCAGGCTGCCACATCAGCCTAACGGCTAGTTTTCTGATGGGCCTATATAAATCCCAATTCTTTGGGATTTTGGTTTTTACAAGAGAAAAAATCCCAGTTTTCAGAGTTTAAAACAAGTTTTTCAAAAGAGTTTTTGGGCTTTAAACTTCTCATCTTTATTGTTTTAGGTTTTTGAAAAAATCAAAGAAAAGAGTATTTTGGGAGATTTGTCTTGGCTTTCATTTTCTATCATTTACAAGAGTTTTCCCAAGTAGTTTTTCTTGTTGCATGTTTTCCAAACACCTAGTTTCCACACTTGAGCTATCTTCTATCCTAATTTCTTTAGGATCTTTGTTTTGTGGAAAAGAGAAAAGAAAGAGAGATTGTTTGTGGTCTTTGGAACCACTTGTTGTAAACACCCTTGTTCTTTGAGTATCCCTCTTGGTAGAGGTGATCGGGTGATTGGTTTGCTTCCTCTAGTGAGAGGTGGAGTTGGTTTGTAAACCCTCTTCGGTAGAGGTGTTTTGTAGTTGTTGTATTGCTACGGGCCTACCCCTTGGTTGTGAGGTGGTTGTTTGAGAGAGGAGTTCGGTACTCCCTTTGTCGTAACAAATCCTTCTCGGTGAAGGTTCCCTCGGTGGGAGTCCTCGGTGGACGTTATAGTGGATTGGAAATCCTACACGGTGGTGTAGGCGGGGATGTAGAGCTAGGGGCTCGAACCGAAACATATCTTGGCCTTTGCGTTTGATCCACTTGTCTCTCAACTCTCTCTTTCTTTACATTTGTGCAAAACATCATTCTTATTGCCATATCATTCATATCATATGCTTGTGTTGCCTTACATCATTCATATTGATATATCCTCTTATATGCTTGGTTGTTTGTGTGTGCCTCACTTGTACATAATCAACAAGAGCTTCACATAGCACCTCAACCCATTCAGGGGAATCAAGAGGAGTTAGTCCAGAGCCCTTCACGGGGAATTCGGCTACACTTGTTGATTGTACTAAGTTTGTGCAAGAATTTGCATTAACTTCCGCATTTAGCGCATTTAGTTCACTAGATTAGCACTTACACCTATTCACCCCCCCTCTAGGTGTTTTTCAATTGGTATCAGAGCTAGTACTCTGGATATTAGGCTTAACATCCTAGGAGTGAGATCCTTTGATTGCTAATCTATTGTTTGCATTTGCTTGTTTGCACACTCATATAGTTTACCATGGACTTCATGACCCCACCTAGCTTTGACCCTTCCAACATTGTTGTTTGGAAGTATAGGATGTCCATGTACCTAAAGACCCTAGGTTTGCATGTCTTTCTTGCGGCCACCAAGAAATGCTATCTTGGAGATCGCAATTATATAGGGGCCAATGCACAAGCCCTTGAGGCCATTAGAAGCACGCTTTCAAAGATTATCTTATGCTTGTTTCTAATCTTGATTCCGCTTTTGTAGTGTGGAACAAGTTGACAACCACCACCACCTCCAAGCTTCAATTGCCAAATCAACCGGAGGAGTCTAGTGGAGAATCCGAGTCTCAATGCTTAATGATCCAAGGGAATGACTCCCTTGAGGTACATTCGGAACCCCACTTAGACTGTGATGATAGTGCTAGTTTTTCAAATGATTATGTTGATCCCCATGCTTTGAATGAAGAACTATCTATTATTTGTGAAAATTAATAGAAAAATATAATGTGTTGAAAAAGAAGACTTTTGCTTTAAATAAAGAAAATGAAAAATTGTCTTCTAAACTTAACAATGTTTTGCAAGAGAAGGTTGAGGTCTATAATGAAAGGGATTCATTGAGATCTCAATTAGAACTTGTACTTAAAGAAAATGAGTTTTTAAAATCTAAAATGATTGCCATGTTATTTTGATGAAAAATGAAAATTTGTCTTCAAAAGTTGATTTTGTTTAAAAGGAGAATGTTGCCTTGAAAAATAAAATTATTTCTATTTCAAATGATTTAGATGTGTGTTTAAAGAAAAATGTTGTTTTACAAAATAAGATTGATGCTCATGTTTGCCATGCTAGGTTAGTATCACTCACACCTCCTATTGCATGTGCCACCTCTTCTTTAATTGATAATGATATCTTTGCTTAAGAAGAGTGTAGATTGTTTGGGCTCCACTTTGAGCCAATGTGCCATGAACCACTCACGTTTGGAAACCTTGGTTCGAAAGAAACAAGTTCCATCCTTTATGCATGCACACCCTCCACGGCATACACATACTCCTCACGGACACACACATCACACCATGTATGCTCATGTGTACACTTGTACACATTGTGGACGTAAGGGCCACCTTGCTAAATTTTGCTTTGATCGTATACATGATTGTAATTTAGCAAAGAAGTTTGTTTGGGTTAGAGAAGGTACTAACCCCCATTGACCCAAGAAGATATGGGTACCAAAGACCACCCCTCCTATTATTTTTGATGTAGGTGTGGGCTCTCACATGACGTGAGAGTGATGGCACCTTGGAGTGGATGCGTTCCGAGCTTCATGGAAATCAATTGGATGCATCACTTTCAAGGAAAGATTTGGTGGAGAAGACCACCATGCTTTGGAGACAGGAAAGTTGCCTTCTAGGTTTTGGTAACGATTCCTAACTCCTTATTTATTGTATACATGCTTTTTATATCATATGTTTTTAGCATGTTTCATTGTTTAGTGATTAGTATGAAAATGCCATGTTAATTAGATTTGTGATATACATGTTTAGTTATTTTGAGACACTCATGTTTAATATGGATAAATTCTTTTGTGTTCTCACTATTTGGTTGCTATTGCGTATATCATATTTCTAATAACATGTGGATTTGCATAATAATCATGTTTATGTTTATCATGATGATTTTATCTTGTTTTTGATGCTTCGTGTTTTGAATATATGTTTGAATGTTAGTTTTCATTAAGACTAGGTATATATTCGTGCATATAGTGGGCCACAAATAAATCTATATATGTTTGAGCTTGAACGCTTATTTGAACCCATTAGATGTGCTAGTATAGTCTAGTTTTGATGATTCATACATTTTAAACTTGTATTCCTATTTTGGATTTGTTTTATATGTTTCACTTCATGTATATGTTTATTTTGCCAAACCTTGAGATATACATGTATACCCCTTGAGTCATTTGCCTTTCATGCAAATCTTTATTATGGACTCAATTTGTGTTTAGGGGATATGTATGTATACTTATTGTGTTGACAATTCATACATATACCTTGAAATGAAATCTTATTTTGGTGAAAATTTAGTTTTTCTTTAATTCGTGTTTATTTGTTTAAACTTCATGTATATGTCTATCTTGTCCAAACTATTAGATATACATGTTTATCCTTTATGAGCCACGTGCCTTCATGCATATATTTGTGCTCTTTATGTTTGGATATTATGTATACTTTAATTTGTATAGGACATACATATACCTTGAAGATTAAATAAGTTTTGATGAATTTAATGTTTTCTTGTTTCAAGGAATTTTGAGCTTAATTGGATATTTCATAATGCCATGTCACACATTACTTGTACACTCACCATTTTTTTAAATATTTCTCATGAGTATGTTTTCATGAGCATGTATGGACTTTATTGAATATTGAGTGTTTTAAAGTGCTATGTGATTTACATGTATTTTATGAAATTATTTTTTTTATTCCTTTCTTGAAGGATTTCGTACTAGTTTAAAATTTTTTTTTCCATTTAACTAGTTACGGTATTCTTCCTTTTGTAGAGTTTTTCAAACGTACTCTATTTTCAAATCTATTTTGAAAACCCCTACCCTTAATGGGAGGATGGATGGGAGATCATGGTCATGTATGTTTTAAAATAAAAATCATTTAAAACTTGAACCTTGATTGGGAGGTTTTGTAATATGATGTATACACTTGAACTTATTGTTATGTCAATTGGTATCATTGAACTCTTTCACTTGGTATCATTTTGATCTTTTTGTATACTCATATGTTTATTGTGTATGTATATTTTCAATTGGTATCATCTATTAGTGATTGGTACTCATTCTATTTTTCATACACATATATGTTTTTATGCTAGAGCTTGAGCTTCAACTTTATTTCAATTGATTTAGTTTTCAATGGTATCTTATTACGAGCCTATGCATAAGTTTTTGTTGGTTTTTCATAAAGGGGGAGAAATTCGTTTTTCATATTTCAATTGGTATTTGCCTTTCACTCCCTTGCTTTATGATAAAAAAATATATATAAATAAAAGGTTTAAATTGATATCATATTCTTAAAAGAAAAATACCTTCTTTTGATATCAAGATGTCTTGTGTTTTAAATTGGTAACTAAAATTTTGTTTAAAGTAAAATACAAAAGTTTTGATTTATATTGACTATATGCAGGAGAGCTTAACATCTCTTCCACATATAGATTCATGTTGAGTGTATCTTGTATTGAAGAGCTTAACATCTCTTCTTTATGTGGTACACGTGTGTAGGGGGAGCTTCACATCTCCTCTTATGCATTACATAATGTGTGTTATGTGAATTAGGGCTTAACATCCCTCCTTCATGTAATGCATATGTGTAGGGAAGCTAACTTAGCGTCTTCCTCTTCATGAATGTATATAGCATATAACATTTATTGATCTTTATTTATTTTCAATAGATATCAAGATGCTTCATTGACATATTTTAAATTGATATCCTAATTGATTGTCACCCCTTATTGACCTTGTTTTTTGTTTTTAGACAAAAAGGGGAGAACATTGTTTTATTGTTTTGATTGACAAAAAGGGAAGAAAGATTTTTATCCCTCATTTATTGTTTTGATTGTTTACCCCTTTGTTGATGATTGACAAAAAGGGGGAGAATAATTTGTGGTTTATATATGCATACTTATGTTTTTGCATATATTAAGTTTTATTGGTATCTAGAGCATCTAGTGTTTTTGTTAATGTTTTATTAATTTAATTGGTATCTAGAGCTTCTAGAATATGTTTATGTGTTTTATGCATGTTGATGCATACATGTTTTTGTACATTCATTGCATATCTTTTGTTTATTTGTTTATGCATGAGTTAAGGGGGAGCTTCTTTGAAGCTTAACTTTAATCCATGCATATATAACTCCATGAGTTTTGTCATCATCAAAAAGGGGAGATTGTTGGCCCAAAGGCCTTCCACCCTAGTTTTGATGATGATTAACTCATGTAGTTATGTTTACTAATAATCTTGTGTTGTTTAAGTTTCAGATCATTAACTAAGATATTAGTTGGTGATTAGCTTCAACAAGGAGTTTAGAAGCTTTTCATGATGATTCCAGGGCCAAAGCTTCAAGATCACATATTGCCTAGCCCATGGATGGAGTTTTGGAGCAAGTCAACTTAAAGATGAAGATCATCAAGAAGACTTAGATATCCATAGTTTAGATAGTGTGTTTTAGATCCATTTGTAAAGTTTAGTATAGTTGATATGCTCAAGTGCACAACACACACGTTTTCATGGTTTGGAATTGGTTTTCATGAATAGTAGATCAAACAAGTTTACATGATTTTTATGTATATTAGATGTGTTCAATATACATACATGCTTCATATCTTAAACAAACTTATTTTGATATGTCTATTCATGAGTTTTTAGGAAAATCAGATTTCCTATTGAAAAATCCAAGTTTGATAAAAATACATATTTTGGTTTTTGATAAAAATGATAAGACACAAAAATAGTTCATATTGATTGATTTTTGAGCTAAACTTTTTACCACATGTTTATATATCAATACAAAATGATAAAACTATTTTTGGTGATTTTTAGAAGTGTTAAAAGATTTTTGGAAAAATATTTTACACTGTTTTTCTGACCCAGATTTCTGTTCCAGGCTTCAATCAGTCGACTAAGTCCACTGACCTAGTCGACTTGGGTGAAGTCGGTCGACCGGCCGGTCGACCGACGTGCACAGAACTGTGCACGTTTGGCAGCTCTGGGACGGTCGACCGGGTCTGAGAACAGTGCTCTCTGTTTGTTTTGGGTCGACCGGGCCGGTCGACCGTGGTTGCCCAACGTCACATTTCTGACCGTTGGCGGTCGACCGGGCCGGTCGACCGTCAGCCTGTCAGCTGCCACATCAGCCTAACGGCTAGTTTTCTGATGGGCCTATATAAACCCAATTCTTTGGGATTTTGGCCAAGGTTTTTACAAGAGAAAAAATCCCAGTTTTCCAGAGTTTAAAACAAGTTTTTCAAAAGAGTTTTTGGGCTTTAAACTTCTCATCTTTATTGTTTTAGGTTTTTGAAAAAATCAAAGAAAAGAGTATTTTGGGAGATTGTCTTGGCTTTCATTTTCTATCATTTACAAGAGTTTTCCCAAGTAGTTTTTCTTTGTTGCTTGTTTTCCAAACACCTAGTTTTCACACTTGAGCTATCTTCTATCCTAATCTCTTTAGGATCTTTGTTTTGTGGAAAAGAGAAAAGAAAGAGAGATTGTTTGTGGTCTTTGGAACCACTTGTTGTAAACACCCTTGTTCTTTGAGTACCCTCTTTGGTAGAGGTGATCGGTGATTGGTTTGCTCCCTCTAGTGAGAGGTGGAGTTGGTTTGTAAAACCCTCTTCGGTAGAGGTGTTTGTAGTTGTTGTATTGGCTACAGGCCTACCCCTCGGTTGTGAGGTGGTGTTTGAGAGAGGAGTTCGGTACTCCCTTTGTCGTAACAAATCCTTCTCGGTGAAGGTTCCCTCGGTGGGAGTCCTCGGTGGACGTTATAGTGGATTTGGAAATCCTACACGGTGGTGTAGGCGGGGATGTAGAGCTAGGGGCTCGAACCTCGAAACATATCTTGGCCTTTGCGTTTGATCCACTTGTCTCTCAACCTCTCTCTCTCTTTACATTTGTGCAAAGCATCATTCTTATTGCCATATCATTCATATCATATTGCTTGTGTTGCCTTCATCATTCATATTGATTGTAACACCCTGATCCCCGGTGTACGTATCACCGTATCGGTACGCGATACGATGTACAAAATTGATTTGACCTCCGTGGTAGTCCGATTGAGTTGATTTCAATTTCAAAAATTATTTTCTAAAATTTTAGATTTTCAGGATTTTCTGGACTTTTTCTGAATTATTTTGGAAAAATCTCCGTAGTCGGTGTCGACCGATACCGATTATCGGCCTTTCGATTTTTATGTCACAAATGGAGTTGTATTTTAAGAATCGCTTTCACCATGTGTCTTAGAATCGTGTTTATCTACGTAAGGTAATTTGGTCATTTTTCTGAATTTATCAAAAATCTGGCCAAACCGGTGTCGCCCGTATCGGCGAGACACTCCGGATTTTTAATTGGCAAAACGGATGGAATTTCTTCAAACCGTCCTCATATTACGTCTCAGCGTAATATTCTCTATTTTCTGTAATTTTTGGGCACCGTTCGGAGCTAGTCGAATTTTGGACCATTATTATATTATTAAAATATTATTTTTTATTTTCTTTTTCTTTTCCTTTCTTTTCCCTTTCTTCTTCCCGAAGCCTCTTCACCGCCTCACTGTAGCCACCGACTCCCCTTTGTTTTAAAAACCCAAATCCCCATCTCTCCCTCTCTCTCGTTCTCTGGTCGCACCGCCGGCGGGGCGGAGCCGCCGGTGGTGGCGCGTCGCCGGCGGGGCTGGCCGCCGCCAGCCCCGGCCCCTCTCCTGCGTCCCCCTTTCTCTCACTTTCTCTCTCTCCCTCACTCCCCTGCTCCCTCTCTCTCTCTGGTGGATTCGGCGGCACGCCAGTGGCACAGGAGGCCGGCCAGGCTCGGCGGCGCGCGGCCGGCGGGAGGCCGGCGGTGTGCAGGCAGCGCAGGTGGGCGCCCCCACCCACTGTTCCTCTCCCTCACTCTCTTGCGGGTGGGCCCCCGGCGGCCATGGGCACCGGACCGGCGCCGGGGTGGCGCCGGCGCCGGCGGGGCAGCCGCGCCGGCGGCGGACGCGCGTGGGGCGGCGGGCGCGGCGCGCGCGCGGCGGGCGGCGGGAGCAGGCGCGTGCGGCGGCGGCGGGCGCGGGCCGCTGCTGCCCTTGCTCTTTTTGGGTGAAAACCCAATCGGGTTTTGGGTTTGGGTTTGGTCCAAACCCGACCCATTTGCACACAACCCGACCCGTTAAGGTAAAATTACCTTTTAGCCCCTGTAAAAGTATTCATTACTTTTAGGCCCCTGTAAATTTGCAAATAGCCCCTGAATCTTTTTAGATATTACATAATTAATCCTTTTGTATTATTTTAGTATTCGGGCGATATCTGGAGCATCCGGACTCCGATTCGGGCGATTCTGGATCCGTTGCGATCGTGGGAACGAGAGCTACAGTCCTGTAGCCAGTTGGTGAGTGTTTTTATTTTATAAATATATTTTATCATGTTTCGTGACAATGATTGATATATCGTGATTATAGATAAAAGACGGTAATAATTAATTATTAATTGGTACTTGTTGGACACACATTGAAATAAGTGACTCCTGTAATATGGTTAGGTATCTCCTGGTGTAATATAAGATAGGAAAACAATTATAGTAATAAGAAATACTGACATAGACTCTTTAGACACGATCATCATACCTGCACAGTCACGGACACACAGGCCATTGTGTTACCATCTTCAGGAACACTGTCATATCACATATTGGATCACAGTTAGAGAACGATAGTCACATGTATACTGATCCACGATACTCGGTGACACTACATTGTTACTAGACATGCATGCTAGATACCGTTATTTCATGCACTGGTATCATCTTTCCACGGCGACAGTAGTTCACTAGTCATGATAGATTACACAGATTATTGCTACACATAAATAACTACCACATTTCATATTATTCTTCTCATCATACTATGGATTCTCGGCATATCACTGTTACACCTGCATGTATGATTTCTTTATTCTTGTCATATGGATCCCCATTCCGATTATCTGTATTATTGTTCCATGTTATCAGATACATGTTATATGCTTGTTTTCCGTTACTGATATTGTTAATCCCATTACTGGATACATATTCCCGTTACTGATATGGATATTCCCGATACTGGACATGATATGGATATTCCCGATACTGGACATGATCTGGACATAAGTGCTGTTGATATGCGATGTGTGGAACTAAGTGCCACGTGGATCCAAGCCACGGGGGCCACCTCTAGAATCCCACATCTATTGTTCCCGTTTCCTGTTATATTGTTCCCGTTTCCCGTTATATTGTTCCCGTTTCCTGTTATATTGTGCTATGCTATCAACAGAGCTCAGGTCCAGTAATCATGTTACCCGTACCATGTACTGTAATTGTTCTTGTTACATTGTATACTTGACCTATCACATATCAGATCATAAAGATAACTTGGGTATGGGGGAGACTTGACGGTTGACTAGATCTTGTCGGGTGGATGTACTGGATCCATATTGAGGTCCCACTGCAGGGGACCGGGTAGTGCTGGCTACCATCTGTTACTCATGTTACATGTTACAGCTCTAGCGGGCTGGCCCTGGTCTCAGCAGCCAGGGATCTGTTTAAGGCCGTTGTCCCGGGTATGCACGGGATACACTCACCCGATAAGAACTCCTCGACAACTGGTTTCCAATTAACATAATAAAACAGTATATATAGTAGTGACATCGGGAACACTTGTTATTTAGTTACTCTCTCGTTTGGATAATGGTACCCGTAGGCCATGTCCGGATGGGTTCGACTGGAGTACGGGCTCCAGTATGAACTGCCAGTGGTATGGGACACTGGAAGAGAGTAATTAAAATAGCAGGCGGTACTGATCGCTACTATTGTATAAATCACATGACATGCCTGATACATGGTTACTACTTGTTACTGTTCTGTACCTGATACATGTTTATTAATTACTGTTCCTGATTATTGATCTGATATCATATTGCATGTATACTTGTTACATTACCCGATACATGTTACACTTTCTGTAGTAGCATACTATTCACGTATATGTACATAAATTCTATTTTCTGTATACCTTGCATATATCATTACTGTATATGCACCACACCGTATACTGAATATGTAGCATATGCCCATCTGCATGTTCATTGTTATCACATCACCACTAGCATGTACCCTTCTATCACGTCACCACTAGATGACATTATGTAGTATATACACTGGATACGATTAGAGACATGACCTGATGATAACCGGTTAGGTAGTAATGGTATTAAAAGATGACATATCTGTATATTCCTACTGCTTACGTTTTTCTATATTTCTATTGCTTCATATATGTTTATTATATGGTATACACCACCATGTATCTATCGTAGTATCATGTTTGTAGTACGATAGTATATATTACTGCCTCCTTCATTTTACCACTCACTAGGTCGCTTTCTGACGACCCTGGGTTTGCATGCCCAGATTGGAGATCCGCGTTACTATAGCTTCAGAGAGTGCCTTGGAGTCACATGGGAGATTCCTCATCGAGTCACTTCATAGGTATCTTTATGATTTATTTCTATTATCTTATTTGTCCCTATTTTTCATATCTGTTGTGATCGCTGATCTTCTTCTGCAGGTATTCTTGTACTTATTTCATGCTGGACCTCATGACTATATGGAGGCTATGTACTGTACTGAGGCTTAACGTACGCGTGAGCGTGTTTTCACCTCGCGTATGTACGTCGCCATAACGTCTCCGTATCCTTGGGATCGGGGCGTTACATTGATATATCATCTTATATGCTTGGTTGTTTGTGTGTGCCTCACTTGTACATAATCAACAAGAGCTTCACATAGCACCTCAACCCATTCAAGGGGAATCAAGAGGAGTTAGTCCAGAGCCCTTCACGGGGAATTCAGCTACACTTGCTGATTGTACTAAGTTTGTGCAAGAATTTGCATTAGCTTCCGCATTTAGCGCATTTAGTTCACTAGATTAGCACTTACACCTATTCACCCCCCCTCTAGGTGTTTTTCAAAGGGGAGATTCAAGACTCAACATCTTCCCTCCCTTATAGTCGGAGCATTAGTCCGTTGTAATCTTTCAACTGATTCAAGGAAATTTTACGCGAACCACTCTCCGTACCAAATAAGAGATGGCGACTCCGCTGGGGACTACTTCGTTACTAACGAGCTAGTTGTGGCGCAAGGTGACGTCCTCTATAAGGGGAAAATGGTCGAATCACTCATCGTAGAATTCGACCAGGCAAAGTATGAAGAGTTCCTCTCTTCGGCTCCAAGAGCCCAAAGGCCCGCGCCTACCACAGGGTCTCTATGGGGACTTGCCCCGAAATCCGCTCTGAGCCTCTCTCAGAGGCAGCTGCTGTGAGGGACGTAGTGGCCAATCATGCCAGGCGTGACACACGCGCCAACGTCTCTCAGGAGACCCGTGTGGTCAAGTTCTCTGGCGTTCAGCCAATCCATCTCTTCCTCAGCACCAAGCCGTCGTTGGTTTCTCTCAACCCCCACGACGCAACCGGAACGCTGAGCGCCGACAGAGGAGGCTTGCGCGTCAACTGCAAGTTGGAACAACTGATCGTCCAACTGAAGCAGGACGCAAGGTTCAAACCGGCGTCTCTGCCGCACCACATCCGGCACGTGAAATCCGCGTTTGGCAGCCCAAACGTGAGGTTCATCAAGTTGGCTCCTCTGAAGCCCCACTCCCCAGACGCCAAGGCGAAACTCGCGCACCTTGCCAAGTGCAAGAGGCACGCGCCTCTAGGCATGGGGCCCAGCTGCCCTGCATCTCTCAAGCGTCTCTGCCCCGACGCAACAACCAGCAACGCGATAGTCGCGTCTCTTCTCAGCAGAGACGCCAGACGCGCGTCCTGAAGCCACGACGCAAGAGCTGCGTTCATGCGCCCCGCGTCGCTGAACCCCGCGTCCTAACAGTACAGGGCAGGGAAGCTTCCCGCCCTCGACATTGCGAGGCTAATCTCTTTGATCCTCCTCCCACGGATCTGAGAGATTATTTAAACAAGAAGAGAAGTGCTAACCGGATCACTTCGTCATGTTGCTGCGAACGGCTTATCACAATGCTCTCCAAATGCCGTTGCGATTCAGGTGCAAACCAGCAGTCTCTAGTCAGACAGCTGACCCTGATTCCCCGATCAGCTAAAAGAAGTCGTTCCCATAGGAGGAGGGTCTTCTCTGACACTGAATATCCCGAGCTCACGGCAAACATGGCAAGCAGGAGCAGAGGAAAACAACCTGCAATCAGTTCCGATGATGAGTCTGACACATAACGGAAGGAGTGTACCGACACACTCGCACCCGGACCGGGGCAATTCCCCCGATTGACTACAATGCTCTAGTCTGGGGCATTGAGGTGAATGACTCGCATTCCGCTATTGCAGAGTCACAGGCTTCAAACTCTTCTATAGAGAAAGAGGCCTTTATATACATGACTAGCACTCCTGAGGAGACCGCCAGGCGCTTGGAGCAGCAAGCCCAGGTCCAGAAGGAACAATTCGAAATGATTCGTGCTCAGCAAGAATCTATCGACTCCCTTAAGCAGATGCTCGCACAGTTGCTTGAAGAAAAGAGGAAGTCAACCAATAAAGCCTCCTCTAAGAAGTCTAAAGGCAAACAAAAAGAGGGGAAAGCTCATCTTCTGTACACGTAGAGGAGGAAGAGCAACTTACTTCCGGTTCGTCTAAATCCTCATCGCAGGAAAAGGACGACCGAGACCAGGGAAAGGTTCATTCTAAAAGAATGAATCAGTTGGAGCAACGTCTTGAGGCCCTTACCAACCGGAAAGGCCTCCAAGAAGCAGGAGTGGTCGGGCCATACCCGGCCGAGTGGGACCTGGTTCCATACCCGCCCAAGTTCAAGGCTCCAACCCTCCAAGCATTTGATGGGAAAGGCTCACCGAACTAACATATCTACTACTTTAAATCTCAGACTGGGAATGTGGTAGATAATGATGTCATTCTGGCACGCTTGTTCATCGGCACCCTAAAAGGGCTTGCCTTTGAATGGTTCATGAAGCTCCTGGAGGGTTCCATCAAGAATTGGGGCGACTTGGAGAAGCTTTTCTTAACGCGCTTCTTTGAAGATGACTCGGAGGTCAACATGCCTACCCTTTTAGCCACCAAGCAGCGAAAGGGAGAGTCCGTTAAGTCTTTCGTAGAAAGATTTCGGAATGTAGCACTCCGATGTCCAAGCGGTATGACCCAGGTCACCCTTGTGGAAACATGCCGCCATAATCTATAAACTTCGCTCCTTGCCCAAATAGGAGTCGCCGAAAGCCGCACCTGGAAGCAGTTAATCCAACAAGGTGAACAGGCTGAAGAAATCGTCGCTCGGGTCAGGGCAGAAGAAAATAAACCCCGACCTGAGAGGACAACAAGGCGTGCGCCAGACACATCCCTCCAAGCCAAACGGAAGGATAACTTGGCAGCAGAGGCCAAATCCCCTGTTAAACCTCAACCGGCTAAGGCAAGTGGCTCTTCAAGCCAACCACGCGCCAGCAAGCAGTATTCCTTCAAGGATGAACATGTCGACTCGCTCTTCAAACTACTCAACAAGAGCAACCGACTGAAGCTTCCTGAAGCTAGGCGCCCTGAAGAAGTCGGTAAAACCGATAATCCCAGCTACTGCATGTATCACAGGATGTTGGGACACCCCACCAAGAGCTGTTATGTCTTCAAGGACATCCTTCAGGCTCTGATTAACGCGGAGGTATTAAAACTCCATCCAGAGCAGAAGAAGGTGGCAGCCAATATGACGTCATTCCTCCAGTTTGGAAGGTAGCCTCCAACACCCTCTGGAGTAGTCCCTGTCCCTAGAGGAGAGCTGAGAATGGTCAACACAGACCCCCACCAACAGCAAGAGAAGGGCCTGGTACCTGTTCCCATACCTCGGGGAGAAGTCATGTGGGTTCATCCCGACCTTATTGATGGCCAACAATGGACTACTGATTGGTAGTGAAAAGTGCATTTTTATCATGACATTTACCATCACATTTTCATATTTATTCATATAATTCTGCACATTTATTAATATTTTGTGATTTATTGTGTGCAGGCCTTGAGTTCTTATTTTAATAATAAATAAAGCCTAAAAGAAGCCCAAAAGCCCAAATTCAAGCCCAAGTGCAAAAGTGCAATTATAAAATGTCAAAAGTGCAAATACACAAAGGCAAAAGTTGCAAATACAAAGAAGAGGGAAGGATAGACTTCTATTCAACCCTAAACACTTGCAGGATGAGGATAAAAGCCAAAAGAAGAGAAGGAAATTCGTGGAAAAGATTTGGGATCTAGGTAACTTGCTTCCCAAGTTATATCTAAATCCTACGATAAAGAGCCAGGATCAAACTTCCAGAAGGAAACGACCAGATGAACGGACCAGGGGAGGCCACGCGCCAAAGCGCGTGGCCAGCCGCCACTAGGCCGCGTTTCCGCGGCAATCCTGTCACATCCATATACCCGTTTTCGTGGGAGAGTTGTGTTGGGACTCTACCTCCTTCTGCTCCTATAAATACCCCCTGCAGTGCAACCGAGAAGAGCGTCCAGCGCAGTACAGGGCCAAAGTAAGGGTTTTTAGGTTTTTTCTAGTTTGTAGTTAGGTTTTTCTTTTGTAATTTTTATTTCTTTTAAGAGAGAGAGAGGCTTATGTTGAGCGTGACACCGATGTACCTTCCTCTTCTCTGTCATTGATTAAAAGCAATAAAGGTAATATTTTTCTTTTGTTCATTGCTTTATGTTCCTTTTCGTTTTCTTCTCTTTTCTATTTTTATCTCTGTTGGTTTATGATGAGCATGCAAGTGATTTTCAAAGCACAAGTATAACGAATCTTGGTGGGTGCCAACGATATTTCATGGTGATGTTCTCCTCCTCAAGGTACGTATCACTTCATACTTGCCCAAGCTTGATGATATAATGCGAAAAGGGGACTGAGATCGATCCTATGGTTTATGCGTTCAACGCCTCCAAAGCAAGGTAGAAAGTTTAGGATTTCACGTTTTTCTTCAACCAAACTAAGGTTAGTGTTTATTTCTTTTCTTTTCTTTTCTTTTATTTTTGTAGATTAAATCACCATCTCCCAATTCTTTCTTTCTCATCTCATTATAAATACCACCTCTAATCCTCCATCTTCATAATCTACCGCCTTCTTCCTAACTTAACTTTAACTATTCTTTTTGTTAACTTAAAGAAAATAATTTTTAGAGATAACTTACAAACGCTTCTATCGCTAGTCCCTCCCTGAGGATCACGACCCGCATAGCCATTGCTACCGCGGATTCGAATTGAGAACCTTGCACAACTTGTTCTAAATCTAATATTATTTATTTTGTGTGCAGGTAAAATCTCAATCAAAACATTGGCGCCGTTGTCGGGGAGGGACGGTAAGTTATTCTCTAAAATAATAAAAAAAAATTAACTAATTCTTTTATTCTTTTATGTTTGCAGGTTTGGAGAATAGGAAAACAACAGCAGAAGTGGACATATAGCAACTCTGTGCATCTGCCCTCAAAGGCAGAGCAGCAGAGCCTACTACTTTGCCGCGCAAACGCGGCAATAGCCGCGGATCCGCGGCAGTAGCAGAGGACTACTGACTGAAATTTTTGCAGGTTTCTGAAACTGACAATATCTGTGTACTTCTCTGTTAAATTTTGTTCTGTGATAACCCTGCTTACTGCTAATTAATTCAACAGTAAAATATTTGTTGTTAATGGTAAAAATTGATTAGACGTTTGCATATTAGGCACGTGTCTTTTCAATTACTTTATTTTACTGTTGAAGAGTGCTGGAGCAAGCTACGTACGCATTGCATGTAGAATAGGACTCATCTCTTGGTTGATTTTCATGCTTTGAGTGAATCTTATTTACATATCTTGTACACTTGCACAAAATATCTTAAGGGCATAACCCATTAACAAGATAAGGTGGGGATTTCATCACCCTTCCTTAACCCAAAAATCATATCTAAGCACTCACTAACCCAAGCCTAACTTAAAATTAGTAGACGTTGGCCCTAGGGACATCTCGGACTCAATTAGGAGATTATCCTAAGGGGGAACAGTGCTAGAATTTGACTCTTGCCAAATCAGTATTTAGGAAGGGGATTGAGGGCCGAAAGCCCGAAGATTGGTGGTTATTTAATTAAGGAACGTCTTTGACGGAAAACCTCCCACCAATCTTGCCCTGACCTGGCTGATTAACTTGTGGTCAAAGTCTGCACCCCCACCTCCCGTGGACAGTCTAACCAGTTAGGAGTCGTCTAGGTCATAGGTCTACCCTAACTTAGGTTAGAATTTTTCTTTTTGTTTGTTTATTTGTTTGTTTTCTTTTTTTTGTTTGTGTTTGTGTGATATGGCATATAACAATTTTTCCAATTTTAATCCATATTACACACCTTTTTCGGATATTACCAACCCGGCATATCATAATTTTGACCAACCTAGTGTGCCGGAATGGTCTTATCCTAATGACTATAACCCATGCCCCCCATCTTATGACCATAATTTTCATAATTTCAACTCTTCACAGAGTTCATGGGATTTCGCTTCCCCGAGTCCAATTTTCAACCGACTTGTCCTCCGTCTCCACCTTGTCCACAATATTCCCAAGAGTCATACTCAGATCCACCCATTCAGAATAGAAAACCATCTATCGGGAAATGATGAGTATGCACGAGTCCAAGCAACAACCACCATCAATCTTAAACATGATGATGCGTGAGTCCACCGACTCACAACTTCATCACGATTACACTTCCTTTTTCCAAGTCCAATCACAAAAGAGGCTTGAAGCCATGACTCAGGCTAGATTAGCTCGTGAGCATGAACTAGATATGATGGTTCAATCTTTGTGTTCTCACCGTCCGGCCAATTCTGATATCGCTGACCACTCTCTTAGAGCCGACGAACCAAGTTGCTTTGGACAACAAGATTCTACTTCAGTGCCATCATTTGAACTTGCCGAAACTCCAATTTTTGATAGTTTGGCAAGTTCTTCCTTTCCTGAAATAGAACTTGAGCATGAATATGATCATGATCTCCCACCTGATGATTCAATTTTACTTCCTGATTCAATAATGACTCCGGTGTCTCCACCTGATTTCACTTTTTCCGAGTCAACATTGGATCCTGTGCCAATTCATCATGAAATTGAGTCACCCATTTTTGATGATCATATTGAACTTGACCAATTTTACAATTTTGAAAGGCCCATGGATAAATTGGCAAGTTCTCATTTTTATGAAATTGAACCCAATGAGATATGTGACCTAGATTCTCAAATCTGTGATCAAGTTCAAATTCTCGAATCATTGTTGACTCCTGTTTTGTTACCCGACTTAGGTAATCTTTTAGAGTCAGTCTTGATTCCTACACCTATCATTCCTGAACTTGAATCACCAACATTGAGTCACATTCCATTGTGGGAAGATTATTGTGGACTTGAGCTTCAACTTATTGATTTGGACCCACTTCCTGAACCTAGCCCGACTCCTGAACCCTTACTTGATTTAAATTTCTTTCCTGAGTCGGTATTCGTTCCCATACTTCCCACGTCCAAGTCAATAATTCCATCTTTTCATACTCCATTTTGGGACAAGGAGGTTGACACAATTGACTCTGAAAATAATTATGGAATTTGGAAATTTGTTGGGGTGGAATTTTTAAAAAATGTTCATATACACATCATTTTAGTGGGTTATACAAGAAAGATTTCTGGTGGGTTCCTACGAATTCCACAAAAAATTGATTGGGCCGCATTTCGTGAACCAATTAGACCACCGCCGGAACCACCACCTTAAGGTAACTTCTGCCTTTCCTTCTTCTTTTTCATGCATATATGCATTCATTCATACATTGAGGACAATGCATGAGATAAGTGTGGGGGTGGGCTTTACTAACATACTAACATAGTTAGAAACTAACAAAAATTTGCTAATATAAAAAAAAAAACATTAAAAAAAATGTTATAAAAAGGATAATATTTTGACTTATCTTTTGAAAGAAATCTAAGTTAGTTTTAAGGATTAGGAAAATCATGATTAGGATTTCTAAAAACTTGGTCAAAATAAATAAATTGTTTAAATGTTAGGTATAGGAGGAAAAATTGAATAAGTAGTTAGTCTTAATTTTTACCTTAATGAAATGTGCATACCTAATGCATATCTAGGATTCTAAGACAAAGACCTTTGTGCCTCATAAAAAAAAAAAAAAAAAAATCACTAATTAAGCTGGATACATGTGCCTCAAGAAGCATAAGTATTCATGCATAAAGGTGAATAAATAAAATAAAGTCCTTAGTTTTGGGGCCTAGTTCACTCGAATTTGAGTCCGCGGGGTGTTTTCTCACCTGGTGCCCTAAAGCCAACCGGTTTGGGAGTCATCGACTTTAAGTTCGTTACATGGGTGGATTAGAAAGCCTAAGAAAATTAAGGAAAAATTACTTATATATGTACTAACACATCTAATAGTCAATTAGTTAGGTATGAGGGCCTCAAAAGCCTTGATACTTACACAAAAGAAAATTAGATGAGTTATACATGCTAAAAAAACAAAAAAAAATTTATTAACACATCTAATAGTCAATTAGTTAGGTATGAGGGCCTCAAGAAGCCTTGATACTTACACGAAAGAAAATTAGATGAAGTTATAAAAATAATAAAGAGGCATAAGAGTCCAAGTTAAGGAATTCCTAGCAAAGTTACAAGAATGCACATGACTTAGGGTAACGAAAAAGACTATACAAAAATTCAATTTTGATCCTTACCTAAAAAGGAAAACAATTTACTTTATAAAGACTAAGTCTAAGAATGAATAAAAATGATAATCCTAAAAAACTTATAGACTACTTAGTCTTTTCAAAAGTATTTCAAATATTTTCCTTTTTTATGGATTTTGTGGGTGTAATCCGCTGAAAACCCTCACGAGACAACACTCGTCCTTTAGGGTAACCTAGGGGTTTAACGGCTTGTTGCACATGCTAAGTGCAACCGTGATTCCTACGAAAGTGAGTTAGGTTAGATTAATTTTTCTTTTCTTTTTCTTTTTCTTTGATTTTTACTCGAGGACGAGCAAAAAGATAAGTGTGGGGGTGTGATTGGTAGTGAAAAGTGCATTTTTATCATGACATTTATCATCACATTTTCATATTTATTCATATAATTCTGCACATTTATTAATATTTTGTGATTTATTGTGTGCAGGCCTTGAGTTCTTATTTTAATAATAAATAAAGTCTAAAAGAAGCCCAAAAGCCCAAATTCAAGCCCAAGTGCAAAGTGCAATTATAAAATGTCAAAAGTGCAAATACACAAGGGCAAAGTTGCAAATACAAAGAAGAGGGAAGGATAGACTTCTATTCAACCTTAAACACTTGCAGGATGAGGATAAAAGCCAAAAGAAGAGAAGGAAATTCGTGAAAAAGATTTGGGATCTAGGTAACTTGCTTCCCAAGTTATATCTAAACCCACGATAAAGAGCCAGGATCAAACTTCCAGAAGGAAACGACCAGATGGACGGACCAGGGGAGGCCACGCGCCAAAGCGCGTGGCCAGCCGCCACTACCAGGCCGCGGAAACGCGGCCCAAGCCGCGTTTCCGCGGCAATCCTGTCACATCCATATACCCGTTTTCGTGGGAGAGTTGTGTTGGGACTCTACCTCCTTCTGCTCCTATAAATACCCCCTGCAGTGCAACAGAGAAGAGCGTCCAGCGCAGTACAGGGCCAAAGCTAGGGTTTTTTCTAGTTTGTAGTTAGGTTTTTCTTTTGTAATTTTTATTTCTTTTAAGAGAGAGAGAGGCTTATGTTGAGCGTGACACCGATGTACCTTCCTCTTCTCTGCCATTGATTAAAAGCAATAAAGGTAATATTTTTCTTTTGTTCATTGCTTTATGTTCCTTTTCGTTTTCTTCTCTTTTTCTATTTTTATCTCTGTTGGTTTATGATGAGCATGCAAGTGATTTCAAAAGCACAAGTATAACGAATCTAGGTGGGTGCCAACGATATTTCATGGTGATGTTCTCCTCCTCAAGGTACGTATCACTTCATACTTGCCCAAGCTTGATGATATAATGCGAACAGGGGACTGAGATCGATCTTATGGTTTATGCGTTCAACGCCTCCAAAGCAAGGTAGAAAGTGTTAGGATTTCACGTTTTTCTTCAACCAAACTAAGGTTAGTGTTTATTTCTTTTCTTTTCTTTTCTTTTATTTTTGTAGATTAAATCACCATCTCCCAATTCTTTCTTTCTCATCTCATTATAAATACCACCTCTAATCCTCCATCTTCATAATCTACCGCCTTCTTCCTAACTTAACTTTAACTATTCTTTTTGTTAACTTAAAGAAAATAATTTTTAGAGATAACTTACAAACTCTAATCCTCCATCTTCATAATCTACCGCCTTCTTCCTAACTTAACTTTAACTATTCTTTTTGTTAACTTAAAGAAAATAATTTTTAGAGATAACTTACAAACGCTTCTATCGCTAGTCCCTCCCTGAGGATCACGACCCGCATAGCCATTGCTACCGCGGATTCGAATTGAGAACCTTGCACAACTTGTTCTAAATCTAATATTATTTATTTTGTGTGCAGGTAAAATCTCAATCAAAACAACTACTATGACCAACAGGAAGTCCAAAGGCAAAGCAAAGGCCACATCTTGCAATGTGGTATGTGCCTCTTCTCGGAAAGCGGAGACTAATGTTCCCTCACTGACCGATTCAGAAGAGGAGACGATAGCTCTGGCCACAGAACCCGGTCAACTGGTGGCGGAAACCCGTTCATGGCAGTCATACTTGAAAAAGTATGACGAGATGGCGGGTAACTCCTCCAAGACCCGCTGCAGAGTCAGCCAAGCCCTCCACAAAGCAACCTGTGGAGAAACAGAAAGAGTTTCGGTTTTTCAGAGTTCTTTCGAAAGACATAGCGGAAGGATCCACAACACCTTACCGCTTTAATGTCCTGACTCAACTGGCCAACATCCGAGCCCGGATTACTCTTTATGAGCTTCTTAGGCTATCGAAGTCGACCAGAGAAGCTCTACAAGAGGCCTTGGCTAATGCTGAGGTTTTCATGACCCAGGTGCCGATCGGACCAAAGGAGGAAAATGTAGAGAACTGCCTTCATACCTCCCAAAATGTTCCCTGCATCACCTTCACGGCAGAGGATATGCAAGTCAAAGGGAAACATGATCGACCCCTTTACTTCGCAGGGTATATTGGATCATCTGAGGTGAACTGCATTCAGGTAGATCCCGGGTCCGCATTGAGCATTATGCCTCGCCGGGTCATGCAACATCTAGGGATTCCTACTCACCGTTTGAGCGCCACCCAGACTACTATCTATGGGTTCAATGCCAATAGTACCCGTCCAATGGGGAAGGTCAAGCTCAAATGCCAGATTGGGGACCTAAGGTCGGAGGTGACATGCTACGTGATAGATGTTGACACCTCCTACAACTTGCTGTTGGGACGACCGTGGATCCATCACAATTCTATCGTTCCCTCTACTCTCCACCAAGTCATGAAATACATTGACGGGAGTGGAAAGGTGCGAACGTTGATTGCCGAAAGGCATCCGTTCAAGGGAGTGGAGAATTATTTCACAGATTCTCTCCTATATCAGGAATCTGTGGAAACAGATGAAATCCCGCAACCAGAGGAGCCCGACTCTGGTAATGAAGCCGACACCGAGCCGGAAAAAGAAGAGTGCATTTGGGAACTAGACCCACTTGTAACGGGCATTAATAAGCCCGATGTTGATAATACCTCCGATGATGTAGGCGGATGGTATATTAATGAAAACTTAGATCTGGCGTATTTCTCTGTGTTTGCTTCTGATTCAGTGCCGTCAGACACTAGTACCGAAGTGGATGACGATCTCTGGTCGGCAATGGTGCTTTGACATCATTGCATGTACCAGTGAAGTCGTCCTTCAAAACGTACCAAGATGCCGGCGATGCGTAAGAATCAATATTCATGGTTCCAGCAAGACGGAAAGGCCAAAGACCAATTCTTTTCGGACGAATTGAATCCGAACCGATGACCCATGAAGAATCAGAAGGCGAGCAAGAATCCCTCAGTTCGGTCATTATGAGCCAAAGGCACTCAGAATGATGAAAAGCAATGGGGTATGATCTAACAAGTAGACCAGGGTTGAACTTCGGCAAAGGAAGGAGAACGCTACTTCGATCTTTTGTGCCGAAAGGGGAAACCCTGATTATTATCATCGGACTCGCAGGGGGTTGGGCTATGTGTTAACTCCGATCCCATCAGCTTCTGAGTCTGAAGAGTCATTATGCCATGATTACTCATCGGGCACGTCATTGTGGGAGTCAGATGTTAGTGTCGGCAACATCTTTGGAGAACTTTCAGTGAATATGATTTCAACAAGCCACCTGAAAGACGGAGATGAAGAAATGATCCAATCCGATACAGATCCTTGGATCAAACACTTAAACAATCTTTGGGATACCCGCTTCGAACAGCGTGAGCCACCCGCAGAAGATAAGGTTGTTCAGATCAATCTAGGAAATGAGGCTAATCCTAAGCCCATCTTCATAAGTGACGGCCTGTCACCTTCTGAGAAAAAGCATCTAATATCTCTTGTACAAGAATATATAGACGTCTTCGCCTGGAATTACGAGGATATACCTGGACTTGATCCTCGAGTGGATAGCCGCCTCAACATTAATACGGACAAAAACCCGTCAAGCAACAACAACGACGGTTCCGTCCAGAAATAATGGAGGCAATTCAATCAGAAGTCAGAAAGCTATAGACTCTGGCTTATTAGGGAAGAACAATATCCTGATTGGGTAGCCAACATCGTCCCCGTGCTAAAAAGAACGGGAAGATC